>NJDD01007242.1:92996-109109 GCA_002245505.1 Calephelis nemesis
CAGCTTTCATAAGATGAAGATTCTTTTCGGTCATAATTTTATTCTTCTCAGATTCATCAACTGTACCCTCAAGTTTGATACGAAATTGATCACAAGCAGTGCAAGTATCAGATCTAGGCACTCCAAATTTAATGTTGAACTCTGAAGTGAATATGGACCAATATGCTTTATATGGAACTCTAATTTTAAGTTGATCAATGAAAAAACTATGCATTTTATTGATACTTAAAGTTTCTGGCAAATATAATCTATTTGGATTCTTTCTAATAGAATAGTGAGACTGTCTTGCTTTAAAAGACTTAATGTGTTCAACAATGAGATTTTTTATAGGTAAAGGTAACATTTTAGGCCTGTTAGTATGCTTGCCTCTTTGATCTATAGGTGCCATTGCAGATTCAGTCAAGAATTTCTGTAAACGTCGCACTCTATTTCTCCCTATTCCATGCAAACTGTAGAAAGCCTTTGCACATACAGCTTGGTCGACAAAATGTTCACCAGTTTTGGTTCGAACTTTGTAATAGAATGCTGCATCATGATTGAAAACATTCAAATCATTTCCAATTAACGCGTTTGTAGTTCTTCTAGATCGTCTCTGTTTAACTGCTTGAACAGTAATAAGTCCAGATAAATGAGCGTCCTGAAGATTTTTTGAAGGTATGTTGCGAAAGTCTGCCAATATTTGCTTTCTGTTTTCTTCATTTATGTTTTGAAAACATTTGTATCTTTCACAACTAGAATACAGAAAAAATATTTTATTACAATATTATTAGAGTAAATAACATGGTAAAGAATATGTAATAGAAAATAAAAACACTCACTTGCAATCAGGACCAACTTCAACAGCAGGAATTAACTTCCCGACATGATTCACATGTTCCTCTCCTTTCACCTTCTTTTCCTTAATAACATCTGCTTTTTGAACTTTTCTTGACCTTTTGCAAGGCCAAGGAGTATTTGTGACATCCATTTTATAATTAAATTACAATATAAACAATATTATTTAAACTGTAACGACGCGAGAAACGAACTAAATATTATGTCAGGTTGTCACTTGTTTGACAGTTATTTTTTTCTTTCGTAAACAACCTATGTCACTGACATGACTGCTTTTTGCCGAAATCATAGTCGACAAAGGTTGTTTATGAAGAATCGGTACAACGATTAAAAGCAAATATCTCGTGACTAAACTTGTTTTTGAAGAAATATTAAACGTGATTAGAAAGCTTACCAATCACTCTACAAGATGGCGTAACTAACTCATTATGACGAATTTTTGACAAAGGTGATTTTTGTATGAAAGTCTTCATTTGACACTTCACCAAAGTTAAACACCTTGAATTTGTAATGACATTATTTTTTTGTTCAAAGTTCCTACACATTTGATTGAACTTTTAATTTAAAAATACATAATTATTTAATGTATCATATGTTTTGTTTAAAATTTAACAATTAAAAAAGACAAATTAATAATATTTTACGAATTTTACAAATTAAGAATATTTTTAACGATAAGATTTAATACATATAAGGTGGATATGTTCAAGGTTATGTAATGGTATACAAGGTTAAGGTATATTAACATTTTATATGAAATTAAAATTTTTAACAAAATTGTAAGCGTAATTTTCGTAAAGATATTGGGATTTTGATTCCTTACTGATAAATGTGAAAGTTTGTATTTTTGAGTTCACGTTAAAGTAGTTCAACCAATTATAATGAATTTCAACAAAAAATAGGTTAAGACACGTAGGATGCTTTCTACTCTATATCTTAACAGTAGCTTATAATTAACTTCAATATGTTATTGAAACTGCATGCACTAAATAATTTTTAAACCATTCAAAAAAGGAGTTTTTAAGTTTTGTTTACGTGACATCAAATAAGATTTTGATGATTCTCTTTTCGAAAGGTAGGTCATAATTCCGACGTCGAAAATTTGTTTTACAACAAATGATGATGCTTTTTTACAAATATACATTCGTAATACAGCCAAAATATATAAACAAAAAAGGTAAGGTAGTCCACTTTGAGCACCCAGTTTTTCGGCACCTGCTCGTTCGGCACCTAGTCCACTTTGAGCACCAATTGGTATTTTTGGCAGGTGCGCAAAATGGACACAAATTTATTTTTCGACAAGATGATATTAAATGAAACGTGTTGATAAAAGTTACTTGAATGTATACTAACTTGAAAATATTATATTTTTGTAAACACAAAATATATCAATGCGATATACATGAAGTTGAAAAAACAATAAATAATCTCTTTAAAAAATATTAACTTAAGTTTGTAAGAAAACTTTTTTACTTTTTACTAACCACCTTTTGTTGCGTAATCAGTTTTGGTGAAATATTTATTAAATATATGTATAACTATTACACGTAGTAAACATTACATTTATTGCACAATCGGCCTTATTTAAATCTTACATATTAGGTATACGTCATTATAACCCGTTTTTCACATATTACATTTCTTCAAAATCAGTCTTCTTTCAATTTCAATAACTAAGCTTGTTTGCTCATAATAAAGGAAGTATCAGCAACAAAAAATCGCATGGCGCCACTTTCTCGTATTGGTGAATGACAGTTATTATTGATAGAAACAAAGGATGACGTTTATTGAAAAAATCAGTCTTACATCTTACTTAAGATAGGTACACTAACACTCTTTAAATGTCTTACGGCCAATATTAATAATCAATCCTAATCCAAAACTTGCTGTCCAAGATTGATATTTTGATCCATTTTTATGTTATCGCTTGCTAATAACATATCTGTGCACAGGATAAATATGGCAATTAGGTGTAGGATAGGCCGGCGGATACGCAGCTATCTAGATTGCTTGAAATCCATCTTTAGAGAAATATTATTAACATTGGCCGTTAATCAGTCGCCCTATACCTTATAACTAATAAAAATGCACTACGTAAAACTCTTCTGCTACTGTCTAGTGATTGCGCACATCTTTAGTTTTTATTAACTTTAACTAATAGAAAGAAAAATACAATTATTTAGTATTAAAATCGTTTTTTTTCAATGCAGTGACAAAGGGAAATAAGGCCACTTTTATATTCCTCTGTTATACTGTATATCAATATTTTTTAATCAATTTTTATCGATATAATAGTTATATATTTAATAAACATAAAAAGAGTAACAATTAGGTAAGATTTCAGAAAAAAATAATTCGCAACAAAGGTGGTTAGTAAAAAGTAAACAAGTTTTATTACAAAGTTAGGTTAATGTTTTTTAAAGAGATTATTTATTGTTTTTTCAACTTCATGTATATATCTCATTGATATATTTTGTGTTTACAAAAGTATATTTTTAAGTTAGTATACATTCAAGTAACTTGTATCGACACGTTTCATTTAATATCATCTTGTCGAACAAACATTAGCGGCCAGCAATAGCCTCCTGTATTGTAGGTGCTGAAAGTGGGCACAAATGGAAAAATAAATTTATGTACACTTTGCACACCTGCCAAAAATACCAATTGGTGCTCAAAGTGGACTAGGCTAGGCGCCGAACGTGCAGGTGCCGAAAAACTGGGTGCTCAAAGTGGACTACCTCAAAAAGGTAAGTAATAGGATTTTTAGTGAGTTAAAAAGTGCTTTGCATGAATGTAACTACTCGTAATAAAGACTACATACCGCTCGTATACACGTTTTTTGACCTCTAGAAATTCTGATTAATTCAACGGAATTTCCCCGAATGGTAACCATATTGCAACACTGAATAAACATTCTCATGATGAGCTAAGACAGATACATTTAAGCCTGAAACTTTTCATGTTCTTCTAAACACTTACATAAAAAAACTTATGAATCTACTCGTAATATAAATCTAATAATCTAATCTATATAATCTAATAATCTAATCTTTAGACGACCTTATGAGGGTCGCGGGGTCTCGCTGGATGCAGGCGCTTTCATCCGGTCGAAGTGGAAGTCAACGGGGGAGGCCAATGTGAAGGAGTGGACTTCCTATGGCTGGAATGATGATGACGATGATGATGAATCTTTATAATAATTCTTGAGTTCATGTGTTTGTCACTGAACTCCTTCTAGACGACTGGACCGATGTTGATGAAACTTTTTGTGTGTGTTCAAGGGTATTCGAGAATGGTTTAGATTACAATTTGGTCTTCTGGAGAGTGTTTTTAATTATTTTTTAATAATAATTATTAAAATGTTGTTGATTTTGGAATGTTTCACATCGGATCCGACAGACTGCGCTACTGTCGAAGCATTAATGTCAAGCGATACGAAGTTTGCTGGGTCAGCTAGTATACATACAAACATCAATGCTACTTTTCGTTGTAATTTTATAGCTTAAGAACGGGCTCACCTATCCAGAACAAATGTTTAGGCTTTGTTCGAACTATTTAGTGATGAGAAGTTTGCATAAAATCGGTCAAGCGGTTCTTCATTAGTCACATTATTTGTAACAAAAGAATTCAATAAATGGTGGATCATTTTGTTATGGGTATTTTTAAGTCAAATTGAAACTTTTTCGGATGGGGGAAAATTTTTTCAGTTGTTTTTTCCTTTTTTTGATTTATATTGTATTATGTCATTCATACGGTCATATACGTAGCGAAGCACGTACCAGGCCGCTAGTTTAATATAAAATTTATCAATTTTAGATTCTTAGGAAGCTACCAACATTCACATTCTCTATAATAAAAATAAAATTGAGACCTATATTCTAACCTCTTACCAATAAAACTTACGCATCCGTTGATCTGGCATGTAACTTTATTTTTTGATAGCAAAAGTGGAATTACACATGATCAACGTGCGCGTAAGTTAAAGTATATTAAAGGTAAGGTAAAGTAGTTTAAGTATTTCCTCCGTCATGGTGTCATCCAGTAGAAACAATTGTAATTGGGTTTTCTACGTATTGATCCAATTTGAAATCTCTGCTTTATCAAAATTGATTAAATATCAAATCAAAACTTTTAGTACTGGAAGTTGTATGGGTTATAAGCGACGAAGGCATAGCCACGTGCATCAGCTGGTTTATGATGTTTACTTATTTTTGTGTATAAGTTTTAAAAGCTTTTCATTTATGGGTGGGTAAAAGGGTGTATGGTTTACTAAGACAACAAATATTTTTTTAGAACCTTTAAAATAACTCACATAGAACTGCTTAATCTGTTTAGCATTTGGTCCGTATGTAGCGGCGCATGTTGTGTTGTGAATGTGGTAGCCATGCTGGTCCATCCCCGCTAAAGCCTTCCTGCCAGGCAGCTCGAAAGAGGAGAACATGGGTTAAAAAGGTCATTACGAATAAGACCACTGGTGGTAGAGTTTTAGAGATCCGTGGCAATATCTGTACCTGTCGCCACATTTGTTTACACATGTTTCGGTCCGGAATGTAGGACTTAACATCTCGACGGATGGTGCAATATCTATAGCGTCTTTGGGTCATGATTGCCTCTTGCCATTAGAAGACCCAAGTGTGTATCACTAATCACTCATAACAAATTTAAGAAAAATATCTCAAAATAGTACTTTTAATGGAGATTAGATTTTTTTTAAATAAGTTTTTAGTAAAATAAATAAGTAATTTGAAATAAGTTTTAATAAAACGTATGTTTGTACCTCGTGATGGTCCGGGTCCGTTGATTAAAGAAGACCATCTGTCTATCTGACAGGCAGGTAAGAGATGAGCGCATGTTAAATATAGGTCATTTTCAACAAGACTATTGACGGTAATGTCCTGTGTACAAACTTGATCGGTTGTCTACCGCCTTATTTATTCCTACCGCTATAATAACTATGTCATGTTCCCGGTCATGACTGAGGAATGTCAGATTAATGATTGCTAAAATAGATATACAATGCCAATGTGGATAGATGTAGGTACTAAAAAAAGTATCTTCACGCCCATATCCCTGATGCGGTAGGCAGAGGCATAACCCACGACTAGCCGAAGACACTAAGTCCTACAATGTGATAGGTGGCAAGCCTATCGCCAACCGGGTAGGGGATATCCAATCCCGAGCAACAATTGTTTTTTAAAAAAAAATTGGTAATACCACATTTTCTTTTTGTTACCCGATCCGAGATTTGAACTCGGGTACTCATGAAGTCAAGTCCAACAAGGTTCTAAGGATCCAAGGTTGGTGCCCAGAGTCACCGAAGTTGGCATATTTGTATTAAAAGAGTATGGGATTGTGGGTTTTGAATGGGATTAAAAGAGAATGTGGGAAAAATTAGGCAACTTTGCACTTGGTAATACTCTCTGCAAAGCCTGCAAGGGCCTTGGATTGGCCATGTTTGTGAAAGAAGTCCGTCATATTTGATTTGAATGAATTGGTAATATCGATGCCTCGTATTAGATGAGGTCAGAGCATGACTTGGCACAAAGTGTGCTAATGCTTATTTTGGAATCTTCCAAATCTTGTCCTCCGCCTACCGCCTCGTTGGTCGAGTGACAAGCGTACATACCTAACTACATCGATCAACCGCGAGGCTCAGTTTCGATCCCCGACGGGGGCAGGCATTTGTGTGATGAACACTTAGGTAGATATCTGCATTTCCGGGTCTGAGTGTTTATTAAATTTATTCTGGTATCTATTTAAGTATTTCTATGTATATTTCTATAGTTAGCTAACACCCATAACACAAGCACATAATTTGCTTACTTTGGGATTAGATTCAATTTGTGTAACTTGTCCTGGAATATTTATTATTATTTATTTATTATTATTAATAAAACAAAAGGGTTATATTTTCATGAATCAAAATGTGCTTGTTCTATTATATCCCTTATTTTATATAATTTCCTGCCCGTAAAAATGGGTAATCATTATAACGCGACAAAATAGGAAAAACAGTGCGTAATGAATGGATTGGTTGACTCACTAGAAGTAAAAGACTCAAATATATCCAGCTCCACACAATACACACCCCACTAAAATGTTTTATTGGCACCAATAATACACACTACTAAAAACTCAACGTACGTATGAAGTAGGTGGCCAACAAACAGATGGAAAACAAATTGCGCAAATTATAAGTAACAAAACAAATTAATTATAGTGTTATGGGTGTTGTTAGTCAATTATTCTATATAAAAAGAAATACATGAGTAAATAACAGAATAAATTTAATCAACAGACCCATAAATGCAAACAACATGTTCATGTCGGGAAGCGACCTTGGTTTTTTTCAATTTCCTAATAAGAATAATGTTGTTCTCTGTGGTCTAGCGGTCGGCGACGGACTTGACTTCTTGAGATCCCTGTTCGATCCCCGGGTCGGGCAACAAAAAATATTAGAAAATGTATATTTTAAATTTTATAATGAAGTTAATGCTGTCCGGGATTAGACATGTGCCAGGTTGGCGAATTAGCCACTTATCATATTGTGGGACTGAATAACTTCGATTGGGTGCCCTTCCTACTTAATCGAAGATTCGAGAACGGGCTTTAAGATATATTTTTTCTCTGTTTAAGTATCTTCATGCCCATATCCCCGAAGGGGTAGGCAGAGAGACAGTGTGATAGGTGGCAAGCCTATCACCAAACGGGCACATATCCAATCCCGAACAACGTTAACTTTATTAGAAAAATTACATTTTCATTTATTTTTTTGCTCGACCCGGGGATCGAACTCGGGACCTCAAGAAGTCAAGTCCGACACCGACCGCTAAACCACAAAAACTATTTTTAGTGTTTCTGTGTATTGCCATCGATCACTAACCCGACTTTTATATTTTGTATCTTTTTCAGTACATATTTTGAGCATTAATTTAATAAAAAATTGCTGAACCTCTTGAATGGATATGATGAGTTCAAGTCTTGGAATATGTACTAGTTTCTTCTTTAAAAATGTGGAAATTTACTCTAAGCACGTGAAAATTAGATGCAATTACGACCTTAATAGTATTGTTTTGTGCAATGTTTTCAGCAGACTCTAATTTTAAATTTAAATAATAATAATAATAAATCTTCTTTATTTTACATAAACCTACAAGAGGCACTTGTGACGGGTCTATATAATAATAAATCTACCACCGGATCGGAACAAAACCGATTTTAATTATTGTTATTATGTCGTCTAAAGGGCAATGTCAATAATGTATCTCTAAAGATGGATTTCAAGCAATCTAGATAGCTGCGTATCCGCCGGCCTATCCCATACCTAATTGCCATATTTATCCTGTCTACAGATATGTTATTGGCAAGCGATAACATAAAATGGATCAAAATATCAATCTTGGACAGCAAGTTTTGGATTAGGATTGATTATTAATATTAGCCGTATATAGACAAATATGTATCTAAAGCTCAAAAATTTCGACACCAATTATTATTGGTGTCCAATTTAACCACTTTTACCATATTTAGGACATGCTTTTTTATGATAATGGAAGAGACATTCACGTGAAGTTCACACCGCCTAGAGAAACCAAAGATGGTAAGGGTGCGTTGCCAACCTGAGACCGGGATTTTAGGCCTAGAGCAAAAGTAAATTACGGCGAGAGGAATAGGTGAGGCGGTGGCACCAATTCGAACGAGTTGCTGCGAAAGTCTACCACCTATAAGTCAGATGTCACAGTGTTAGTGACGGTAAGCATATGCTCGCTTTTTATGAGCTGCCTTGCAGAAAGGCAGATGGTTTATTCTGTAAAGGAGCCCGGACCAACGCTAATACTCTATTCAATAAAAAATAATCGAATCAAATAGAGAGCAGTAGTAACTTCCATGAGTAGAGATCCACTGTCTTGCCGATAAGGGGGCGTCCACAAATTACGTGAGATGTGTAAGGGGGGGAGGGGGTCGATTCGAATCTCACCTAATCTTACGTTGGGGAGAGGTTGTTTCATTGACAAAAAAATATGCAATCTTGGTCCATTTCATCCATACTGTAGGTACATGCTTAAGATTAAATCTTAAGCGTAACCGTAATACGATGAAGACCATCTACTAATTTCTTCAAAAAAAGTAATTTTATTCATTTTTGCTGTAAGAATCCCACACGATTAAATAAGAAACCCACATTTTGAAAAATCTCACGTGAGATTGGGGGATGGGGGAGGGGGTTAAATAAAATCTCACAATATCTCACCAGGGGGGGAGAGAGGGTCAGAAAATGTCAAAAAACACCTCACGTAATTTATGGACGCCCCCTAACCCTGCCGCTATAATGACCTTGTCATGTGGAAAGAATGTCAGATGATAAAAAAATAGATAAACTATGCAAATATGGATGAAAGTAGGTAGTTTTGAATTTAAGTAGAATTGTGACATAGTCTGAGTTGAGTAAGACAAAATAAATTAGTCGTGGGTGGGTGAGATCAAGGCCAGGTACAAGCCCTAATTGCGAATAATTGTACTAATTAATCAATTTATAAAATCTGTCCCTCATTTTTTTATCTGATGAGAGAATAACAAGCGCACGGCTCTGATGGTAATAGATCTGGGTATACCTACGCACTGAAGATGTCATGCGTCTATGTTATGTGGATGGAATTTAAGCCTATTACGTAATTGTCAGTTTTGTGTGTCAGTTAGTTGTCAGTTGTTTTTAAGGCAAAAGAGCAGATGGATTTCCTGATGGTAAGAAATTTACGCCGCCTAGAAACACCAAAGATGGTAATAGTCCGCTGCCAACCTGTGGCCGGGATATTAGGCATCGAGCAAAAGAAAGTTTAACGGCTACCTATACTCCGAACCGGAACACATCGGTTAGCGCTGTCGTTATGACGGCAGGAATAAGTAAGGTGGTGGTACCAATCCGGCCAAGTCGCTGAGAATTAATAATAAATACATAAATTTATCCCCATTTCCCTTGGTCATCGAACCACACCTGAACAAATGGACTAATTTTGCTAATTCGTTTTTTGATGTATTAACTTTAGTAGACCTTATGCTCTTTTTGTGAAAGCTCCTAAGTCGCATCCGTTTTAAAATACCACCACTGGTCTTTGTTACCATAAAGATGTGTACGAGGTATGTAATGTCTGCGGCAGCGCATAATTTAGCGAGGTTTGGTAAAGAGGAGGCGGTCAAAATTTTCAAATGACATTTTCAGTGTAAATGCTTTGAATTTACTTAAAAGGAAAAAAACACTGCACTTTTCTGTTTCAATCTCAAAAAAAATGCAGGACATTTCCGAAACCCTAAGGTTAAATTCTCACTACAAAGTAAGATTAAAATCGATTTGACTCTATTCCATTCCCTTGAATATTTAAATAACATTTCGTATTAAATAGATATCCCTCTAAAGACAAGAAGAAAAGAAAGTGCGATCTAACAGCTCTGGGGCCCCTACCATGAACGCTTATAGCAGTATTATTTCCATCTTGCTAAATGTCTGCCTTTATAAGCAACTTTATGGTATACGACATAAGGTTGTCTTTCTCGACTGACATTTAGTATTGTTAAAATAGTACTGTTATAAGAGCTTATGGTAATCCCCCTGCAAGGTAGTTGTTTGACCAGCGACATTGCTGTTCGTGGACAGCGATGATCGCTTGCCAATCGCCATCAACTGAAAAACCTATTTCTTTGGTATGAAAACCTAGGCATGAGTTTCAGCTAATTATTTAACTTAACCCCCGATGACCCCTACTGGTAATTAAAAACCCAAGGCTGTGATCGATAGCGTATCCGTTAGAATTCAGTAAAGTTAGGATGACAAGTAAATATATTTATAAGGTTGGGGATGCAGTGACCCGATGGCGCAGATCATGGGCATCGTCAGACTAGGTAGAAGTCTGTAAAAGGCTTGATTACATAATTCGACCCACTTAGAAAATCTTAATCCAGTTGCAGAATGGGATAATCAGCAAACTTATTTAAGCATGGGATAATCAGCAAACTTATTTAAGCAGGGCTGCTTATTTGCTTTGCTATTTAAGTTTGCTGATTATCCCATGCTTAAATAAGTTTGCTGATTATCCCATTCATTCATTGATTCTGATTTTACGAATGTCCGTGTCTGTGGTGATAACTTGCTATCAGATACCAACTTGCCCTTATGCCTCCTCTTCTCTAGAACCGCACAGGCTCATAGCGCCTGTGTGCGAAATCAATGAAGCGTATTTTTTTTTATTTTTGAGGAATCTTCATGTTGCAAAAAATTTTTTGATAATTTCTTAATTTTTACAAATATAAATGTTTAAATAGTATTTCCAAAATGTAAGTATTAAGTAAACAAATGAATGAAAGGGAGTACAGTTATTTTGCAAGACATTTAGCGTCATCTTTTGCCTTCTGAACTTACTCGTATGATTGTTTAAGAAGTCATCATACATGTCTGCAATTACCGGAAGGGATTCCGGAAGGAAAATTGTTTGTAGTTTGGACTAAAAATAAAGTCGGGGATTCCCCGTGACCCGGTACCCTACTCCGTCTGCGTCGCATCAGCTTACGCTCATTAACTCAAACAAATTCACGGCAATTCTTTTGATTTTAACGCTGAGCTCCTAATTAATCCAATTCCAATCCGTAAAATTAAGTAACAAACGTTAATATCTTGACAGATAATACCCACCTGATTCCTTTAACTCTAACTTCACACTCAGGCGCAGCGGTGTCCCTTCTCTTCTATAAAAAAGAAGCTGAAATCTGGATATCACAGCCACAGGAAAGGCACTTTTAACATCTTTGGTATCTCTGGGTGGTGGCTCGTAAAAGGTGAGCAAAGGAGAAACGGAAACAGCAAGACCACTGTTAGAAGAGTGCTATGCAGCAACTTGCCCGGGTAGGGATCCCCCCCCTTACCTATTATGACACTGCCATGTTCCGGGCCGGAGGGTAGGGTAGCCCATATACTGGCACAATAGACCTATCATCCCGGCCACAGGACAGCCATTTCATTACAACATCTATGCGGTTATCTCTTGCAATTAGGGGAGTCGTGTTCTTGTTCGTTGCAGAATAGACCATCTGCCTTCCTTGCCAGGCAGCTCGTAAAAGGCGAGCATAGGCTTACCGTCACTAACACCGTGACATCTGACTAGGTGGTAGAGTTTCGCAGCGACTCACCCGGATTGGTACCACCGCCTTATCTATGCCCGCCGCCATAAACGTCATGACGTGTTTCGGTTCGGAGAGTAAGGTAGCCGGCAAACTTACTTTTGCTCGAGGCCTAACATTTCGACCTCAGGTTGCCAACGCACCATTACCACCTTTGGTGTCTCTAGGCAGCATGAATTTCTTACCGTCAGGAAATCCGTCTGTTTGTTTGCCTTCCTATATTATCATAAAAAAAAAAACTTCGTCTACTTGTTCGACTTCTTGCGTGTTTTGGTGGGTCTTCAACAGATTTGTAGTTGTAATGAATTGATAATATAATATTCTTTTGATGTATTATTATTCTTTTTCGTAATGGAATAAATATTACAATATTTGCAAAATAGTAATTATCACAGTAAGATACAGTAGTACTATTTAAATTTTGCGCTTCGGCTATATTCGTCAATCTTCGGAAATCCGAATGTGTTTTATAGATCTATATAGAGTTTCTAATATACATGATTAATCATTTCACTTAAATTTATATTAGGCTAGCCAATTTAAAAATAAAAGTATGAAGTGTAAAAAGAGTGAAAAGTGTAAAGCCGAAGCGCATAATTTAATAAGTATGTACTATGCTTGGTTTATTGCTAAATATCATTAACATGAATATTAAGTAAGATTTTCATTGTTCTTAAACGTCTATGAGAATTTATAGATCGGCTACCATGCCAAGGCTATTTTAGTTCTCTTGGTTATTGCATATTGTTAAGATCTTAATAGATTTGCCATTTCGTCCCCATTTATATTTAGCACTAGCCGATCCGGCGAAATTTGCTATGCCTGATATCTGGTAGCAATTTTTATAAGAAAGTGAATATTTTTTCAAATCATACGCTGCGTTTCCACCAGAGATGTGAGAGGATGCGTAGCTAGGGATGTGTTTGTAAAGAACCAATAAAATCGCTTAATTTACGGTGCTTCGGGCAGCACATCTCTATTTGTAACGAATAGCCAGAGGCGGTCATAAGCATTATGTTATAAATAATGTTAAAATCACACATAAATTACGGAATATGTATTAAAAAAAGTAATAATAATATGAATCCATTTCATTTTTTATAAATTAAGAATAAATTTTTGCTCATTGAAGTCCATTTTATCATACAAATCCGTTTCGTCATGGATTGTAATTTTAGGAAATAAATTATTTAATTTTATTCCACGTTTAACATATTTTGCAGGTTTTAATCAATTATTTTTCAATTAGGTTGGAAGACAAACGAACGGAAGAATGACATGTCTTATAAAGATACCAACAGAATTAATGTCACGTTGCTAAACTAAGGCTGGCTTGAGAGGATTTGCTCGAGACTATGTACCGGAAATTCTCTAGACAGATACTATGGCGATGGCATTGTCGTAATTCAAGCGTGTTTTAAAATTAAATACGTATGCATTAACACACAAAAAATATTTAATTTACAACAAATAACAATCGTTGAATGATATATTATAAAAATAGATACAACAGGAGAGTTTGATTACCAAATTTCATAAAAAAAAAACGTCCTTAGCCGCTCAACCGAAGCTCAAAAAAAAGTGGTATATAATTTCTCTTTGCCATATCAAGTAAACATTTGGACCTATTAAACCAAAATAGTTAATGTTACTTAAAAAATTAAAATAAACGCTATGACACTGACCGTTCGTTATAGATTACGTTTGGTAAGTTACATGTCGAAATCTGTGACACTTTTGGTCTAAAAATGTGTTGGCCTTAGTTACCAGTAGAGGCGCTGTTCAAAGTTTTCATACAAATAACTTACAGAGACGGTTGCAAGTATATTAAACTTGATAAGCCGTAAACTCATGGTAAGGGCCTTGTTGTGTACCGAGTCCTTACCGAACTCGAGGCGCGTAGGTATAAACGTTTTTCGCACGTTTGTTGGAAGATACAATACCGATTTATTATTATACCCTACTGTTACGGTAGGAATAGCTATGGTGGCGCTACCAATTAGTCACTGCGAAATTCTACTCACAACCCGTACGAATTAACTGGGCCCTGAGTTTTGGCGCCATCGTGAATGAAGATGGTCGTATTTTTTTATAATTATTGAATTTCGTGTTCACATTGAGTGAAATTAGTTAATTTAGGTGGAAATTAGTCTAGTTTTGTTCAGCGAACGTGCACAAGTGAAATCATCATGAAGAAATTAGTGTACGCGAATTTCCTCGCTGCCGCCAAACCTCATAGAGAAGCTTGTGTGAAGAAACCACCGCTTTACTCAAGAATTGAAACGAAGAAATAATACGGAAGACGTGGTTGTATGGCCTGAAGGCTTTTACCTGCCCCACCAAGGGGGTGAATTAAATAAATAATAATTAACTGGGCCCTTACCATGAGTTTGCGGTCAGTCACGCTTACTACACTCGCTACCGTCTCTGTAAATTATTATGTATGAAAACTTTAAACATTTGTTGTGGGAGTCACCGTGCTAGTAACAATTGAACCAAATTACGTCGTACAAGCAGCTTGTTATAAAAGCAGTTAGCTTTAGCATTTATTTGTTAATGATAAATTATACCATGAACGATTTACAAAAAAACTTCCTATTGATCCCTACAAGGTGTCCCACAAGATGCTCTTCTGGGACCGCTTCTGTTTAATGTTTACATTCGTTCCTTTCATCGTTTAAAATTCTATTTTTGTTGCAGATGGTTGCTTTATTCGCCTTGATCGCGACTATATTACCCAGATCGCGGGTATTGGCTGAAGCATTCGCACAACAAGTAGTAATGATAGCTTTATATCATTTCTACCACGTTGTATTTGCTGAGTGCGGAGGTACCAAGCAACTTCTCTTGTAAGTTTCTCTCTATGTGTATTATAATTTTTAAGTAAATATAGTTTGAATTGTGTACACATATTTGTTCTAACCTAACACACTAGTACAATTTAACATTTTCCTGCTTCAAACACTTTAATATTATATCACCGTTCAGTTATAAATATATAATTTTTAAAGAAATTGATATCTGGTTATATATATTGTAAGTACTTCAACAGATTAACTTAAGCGTGCCATATAATTACTCACGGTATTGGAAAACGAAAATCTTCCATGCTCCTGTTGTTAGGACAAATCTTCTAAAATACTCTCCTCCGTCGAAAATTTGTCTGGACTATAATCGAGCAAATGGTATGGCCAAAGCCTTAGATATATTTAATGACACTTGTTTTGGTCCCAAAAAAAGTTAAAAGCAGCGTATCTTCCTGCATAACATTATTTTCATTTACCTTTAGGCTGTAATTGTATTAGCATTACCATTAGTATTATCATTATTAGGTGTATTATCATTAAGTGATGTTACATCATCTGCAGTAACATATTAGCTAATATTTTTTATTAAGAATGCTGTGCATGCCTGTTATTGGCATACATACAAAACATTGGTGTATTTTTAAATGTTACATTGTAATATTGTGTGTGTGTATTGCCGGTGGCATACCGAAATAAAAAAAATAAAAAATAAAATTAAATCTTTGTTGTAACTTCATTGACAATCAAAAAAGAATTGACAATTCCACAAAATTATTCTTGCGAAATCATTTTTAAAATAAGAAGCGAAAGTCTTTATTTTTTCGTTTAATGTTTACTTTCTAAAATTCTGAATTGTAGTAAAGTCGGGGCTACTGCTAAAATTATAATAAACTAGTCAATTCATTTAAGATTAGATTATAGATAGATAAGATTTAATCATTGGTTAAATTAATGAAAAAATTAACTTTAGTTTCAATCATTACATTCATCGGTCCGGCAGTTTAGCGCTGGAAGCAGATCAGACAGACAGACTTTCGTATTTACAATAATGTTATACTAGTATGAAACGTGGATTGTTGAAGAGACCTTCTTATGCGATATGTTTGGGCAATATTTTAACGTAGTTTCATCATTTGTCAATAGGTTAACTATATTTACTAGATATTTGTTTAAACATGTTAATGTTATTTTATAACATGTGTAATGTTATTTTATTATTGTTTTTGACATTAGTTTTTCATAATATTATCTAATTGCAATGTTTGTTAATGAATATTATTTGTTATTGTTGTTGACATTAGTTTTT
>NJDD01007243.1:0-24231 GCA_002245505.1 Calephelis nemesis
TTTTTAGAGTCCTATCTCAGTCTTTGGAAATTTGAAAAATTTTACATCACGTTTAAGGTAACAACCCAGAACACATCACTTGGTAGACATTGTGAATTGTAGAACCTATTACAGTTATAGCTTAAGAGATAGGCACGGAAATAAATCAATACAAATATATTCGATCAAGACTAAAACCAGCAAAACTAACTAAAACATAGGTAGACAAAATGAAAATTGACAAGCTTAATAACTTTTTTTTTTTTTTAATAACTTGTCAAAACGATGTCACATGCAATTGACGTTTTGATATATGTCGAAACTTAAAAAAAAATTCTATCAGAATCGTATTGGATTACCATAGTCGCACTGTCGACAGCATTGAACTACAGATTACCACCCGGGCCATAAACCAATGTACTCTGTGGGTATGGCTTCCACGCCCAGTGCTGCCAGGTCAAATTTTGCTTTCACCCTAACCGGATCTCAATTTACCCTAGAACATGAGGTATTGAAAAAAATATACCCTAAATATATATTTTTCCTCTTATTACCTAATAATATTTGGATTTGATATAATTATGTGATACGAGGCAATTGTAGGAAACTAATATTGAAATTACGAAAACATTAATTTGATGTCACCGAAAATCTCTGTAGGTATACCTAACAGGTATATACAATATCTTAGGACAAGTCAAGTTTGTGTTCAAATTGTATGTGTCATTGATAGTTTGTAAGACATACGACAATGTTGTGCCTTTTTATGACGTGGACGTATTAATATTACATAACAAAATTGTGAAAATAGTTTAGCACTAGCATATTCGTATTATGAAATTATCTATAAGTGTTTACATGTAGGTTAATAATAAGAATTTGTTCATTTAGAATTATTTATCAAATTAAATCTATTAGATCTATGACAGCATCATCGATTTCTTCTTCACTTTTTTTATCGTACATAGTTGTATTAAATCTGTCGATCATTTTTTTTGTAGGTATGAACTCGACACAAGATTTGTGAAATATTTTTAGATGATCCGGCGCCGTACCCGGGGAACGAACGAACGAGACAAGTGAACTGTGAATGAAACAAGCCACGGAAAGGGACAGTCCGACTAGTCCGAGCCATAGAGTAAATGCCTGCGTTCATAAAATCTTGAATTGGCGTAATTGGATGCGTTCACAAAATCAAGAAAGCAAATAATATTTTTTAACATAATAATTTACTTTTAATCGTGAATGTTATAGAATTCTCTTTATTATTTTCTGAAAAGTATTTATTATATCAAAAAATACCCCAAAATTACCCTCGTCAAGTTCTTGCCCTATAAATTGCCCTGTTGCCTAAGCTTTACCCTAAATCTAGGGTAAATTACCCCAAGTTGGCACCACTGTCCACGCCCGTCCCACCTTTCTCTGTATTATCTATGGCCCGTCCGGCTCGTTGAAAGTTGAAACCAAAGAGAATACAATACTACGTAAGATGAAACATTGAAAGCAAAGAGTATATAAATACTACGTAATAAGAGGCGGGACTTCCATAGATACATAGCAAACCCGAGTTTGTATAAAGTTTACTTGAAAAAGTATAACCCGTATAATTTGAAAGTAAGTCTAAAGGCATTCAGATATAAGGCAACTAGTGTCATATGATTTGGGCGAATAAAAAACATAACAAACTTAATTTTATATTTTTTGATATGAAAGTTACGCTAAACTGCATTGAAAGAAACGTAGGTCGTAGCAGTGTTACCAACTCGAATTTTTATAAATCCTTCCGTACGACTCTAAAAGTTGGTAGTTTCCGACCAAACTCTATTCGAAAAGTAGGTAGATCTACCAACTTTTTTTTTTCAAGATTTAGAAGGAATCTGCACAGTCGTATAATATCTATAACAGATTATTTTAGTAAAAATAAATTATTTTTCTGACTATTTTTGAAAAAAACAATAAGAAAAACCTAAGTTGTTAATATTTAGAATAAAAACAAAATTAAATCATAGACTGGACAGCGTAATTGGATTGGTGAATTATTTTATGATCTATTTATTTAAATATTTTTGGCATGTCAACTAAACAACATACAAATATTTTACAATTTTATTTCCCATAATTGTTGTACTTTTGATCATAATGCAGTTTTTTTCTGTTTTCTTGGAGTAGAATTTTTATCAGATTCACTGTCTCTCTCGAACATTATAAATATATATATATATATATATATATATTTAATAATAAAATCACTTTATTGCACTCTACACTTTTTATTGCAAAAGTTAAACTTTTCATTTTTGTTTGATAACAATTATAGTTGCCATACATACAGAAGTTAATGTACTTAAATAAGAAAATGGCGGACGGTTCTACACAGCAAAGGTCTCTCTCTAATTGATTTGAAATTCAAAAATTCACCAGAGTTAAATACAAATTAAAAAATTTGGTTGGTTATCAAGTAAAGGTTATCGAGTTGGTTATCGAGTAAAGGTTTCAACATATTATTTTCGCAAAAATAAAATAAAGTTTTCGATACATTAAAAAAGTTAGTAGATTTTTCATCCAAGGTAGTAGATTTGTAAAAAGAGTTGAAAGTAGGTAGATCTACCTAAAAGTTGGTAGAGTTGGTAACGCTGGGTCGCAGTCTTTCTTCTTAGAGTCGTCGGATAAAAATAGATACATCGATATATCGATATTTTTTATCCGATAAATCGATATTTTCGGCCGATACCTTTTGCAACGATACATCGATATATCGATATCAAAAATCCAATATCGAACATGTATCAAAAACGATATTTTCTTTCGTTTATATTTGGTTGGTAGACTCAATCAATTTGTTGCTCAAATGCTTTATAATGTGGTACTTGAGTTCAGTAATTTCATTCAATTATCTCTGTGGCCTATTCATTGTTTTTTATATTCGTTAAAACCTAATATTAATGGTTACTTGCTCAGTGCTAACCTTCATTTCTGCGTTTGAATTGATAATAGTCTACAATCTTTCTAATTTATTCAACAATAAATACTCGTATATAAACAAAATAATTTAAATTTAAGCAGTCCAGACATATCTAGTGTCGCGTGGAACTTCAAAAAAAAGACAAACAAAACTTTTCATGTAACAGGTGTGGAAAAGGATATAAAACCAGTGGTAATTCGACAAATTTAGCTGCACATCTAAAAAAAAGTATCATCGTGCATTTTTACAACTTAAAAATAAAAACGCAAGGTCAAGTGAAATGAATAATATTTCACCAAGTTCTTCACAACCTAAACGAAATACAATAAGAACCAGTTAGCTCGTTCCGTCTGCTAGTTCAAATGGTATTAGTGAACCAATTGAGACCGAAAATGACGTCATGGAATTGTCTGAATCTGCGATTAACGATGATACTGGTGTGTCTGCTGTAAATCTTGCTGTACACAATAACAGACGTCGGCTTAGCGAGAGCTTAACTCAAAAGTTTTTCTGATTCTTGTATCAAGTAAATACTGGCTGGAATAATGAATAATATACTTTAATCGTTGTTTTTGATTTATTAAAAATTGTCTATTGGATTAGTATTTATACATTAATGTACCTAAGATGACTGAAGTAGATTTGATATTTTATTTTCCATATCGTCCCGATATATCGATATTTGTAAGTAAAAATATCGATGTCGATATTGATATTTTTAAATATATCGATATATATCGATACTTAATTTCATTTCCGACATCCCTATTTCTTCTTTCTTTAGAGCCTTTACCATGAGTTGGTATAGATTATGTTCGGTAAGTTACGTGTCGAAATCTATGACACTTTTGGTCTAAAAACGTGTTTCTCTTAGCTACCAACAGATGGCGCTGTTCAAAGTTTTCATACAAATAATTTATAGAGACAGTAGCGAGTATAGTAAACTTGACAAGCTGTAAACTCATGGTAAGGGCCAAGGTTTTGGCCTTCACGTTAGTATTTAGCCATTAGTCAAGTAGAAATTTGCATCAAATTTTATATCATTTTCAATTAATTATAATTAGTCATCAGTCATAAGTCGTCAGTAAGTCATGTCAGGTTCTTGGGTAAAGCGGTGGCTCATTACACAAGCTCTGTAACCTCTTGTTAAAGCGTATTTATATTCTTTGCTCTGTAATGAGATTTGGCGGCAACGAGGAAATACACGATACGCCAATTTCTTAATAATTATTTCATTTGCGCTCTTTCACTGAACAAAATTATACAAAATGCCACCAAAATTGACTAATTTCACTCAATATTAACACGAAATTCAATAATTATGAAAAAACTTCGACCATCTTTTCTCTCGATGGCGCCAAAACTCTAGGTCGCAGTCATAAACATGGTCTTTTCGGTCAGTGAATTTGACAGTTCTCAGCAGTTTAAATTGATTATTTTAATTCTTAAATTGTGTGGAAGGTAGCGCTGCAGTCCTTATTGCCATTTTATAAAATTTCATTATTGATATACGGCAACACTACAATAACAGGGTTGCCAACCGTAAAGTTGAATCGATCCTATTTGTACGATCTTTGATACACTGTACGAAGTTAAAGTCAATCATAAAATGGCGCGTATACATTCCACATAGTACATCCATTCCACAACGCCCTTACTACAGTTTAAATTAATATTTCGCGTTATATTCTTTTCTTAAAATAATTGACCAAATACGATTTTTCCTAGACTAGGTAGTATTATCAATGCTACGGCAATCACATTATAAAAACAAAATTTCGCGACCTACGGCTAAATCCTTAAAGCTTTAGCAAACGCTACGGCATTTTCTCAATATCTAACAAAATTAATTTATGAAAATTATACTTCTTATAAATAGGTAAATTATGTTATGCCTTATCTATTAACCCATTTAATTTATTTAGAATATTTAAACGCACTTACCTGCCTTTAATAAATCGATAGGCACAAAGTGAATAAGTCTATCTACAAAAAAGCAACTTTTGCAGGAGATCAAAAATATGGAAACTACTTTAAATTACTGAAAGCATTCAGCCGATTATTTTGAAATTTTTACTAAATATAGTTTTAGTTTATACAGATATATTTCTAGAGAATTTTAATCTATCCCTCGAAAAACGTTAATTATAAACGTCACGATAGGCCCGAGCTTAGCTTAAAAAAATATAGCAATATAAAATCCCTTTTATTCTCGTTTCATTGGAATAATATAGCGTGCAATTAAAACAAGTTTAGTTGGTGCTCAGCAGAATTTCCACAAACACCAAAAAATAATCTAACAATAAATAATAAGGTCATAAAGTATGTTAATAAATAGGAAGTATGACCATAAAGTAGTTTATGGTCATAAAGTATATTAATAAATAGGAATAGAGTAAGCAGTCTATGCAGCTGTCAAACCAAATGTCAACGAAAATGAAACAGTAGCGCCATGCCATAGCGCGTTCGAGAACAAAATATTTAATATCTAGATGTATAAATATATATGTCATGGTATAACCTCTGTATAGGCCTTTTATGAGGACTTCAGATTTAATTTTTGTGACAATAAAATATGACTGTAATTTGTTTATAAAAAAATTAGTGATTATCAAATTACAATCATTTTTATTGTCACTGGGAGCGCTGCATGGGGATGAAAATAAAACAGGTTTCTCTGTAATTTATTTAATCTTTTGTTTATTTCCCCAATATCTTCATTATTTCCATCTTGTACCAACACAGTTTCATTTTTTAAAGTTGAATTTTATTTACTCCAGCTCTATTTTGTCCTTTGACCCCATCTTTGTCTAAATCAAATCAAGCGAAGAACCCAGCCATGGTTGTTTGACATCTTTTTTTGTAAAAACTCTCATTCACCGAGTCATACAAGGTGTGAAATAGGCGTAAAACATCAAAATCTGAAATATAAAGAAATTCATTTAATTTCAATGATCATAAAATTTAATATTGTAAATGATAAAACACAGAATAGAGAGTTTGACAATATTTTTTTACATTGCTTCAACAAAATATTTACTAAATAATTCTGTTTAAATTTTCAGCCTGGTGTTCTCGCTTCTCATGTTTGGGTCATATGACATTAACATGACCAAATTGTTAAGTACATAATAAGAATGTATTCATCCTAGTTTTAATATGTATATTTATGTAATATGTAATATGTAAATGAATGTAAATTTTAAAAGATTTTGTAAAACTGACTGTTTAGTATGATGAAAGATTTAAAAAATAAAGCTTTCATATTTAAAAGACACAAAAATGAAAATGTTCTAGTTATTATAGTATATACACAAAGCAAAACTGAACAAAATCAATGTCAATAATGTTATGTAATATAAATTTACAGTTTTAATAAACTGCCTCTTTGGTCAGTTGGACTTCTACATATCTATTATTATAGTTAAATAACCTTCGTTATATTCAAATTTGTTTTTCTGTACACCGATTGATTTTAATAATCTATTTAAATGTGCATTAAGTAGAAAATGAAACAATAATTACATAAAACTAAAGATAGCAAAACTACCATAAAAAATTTCGATTGGCATTTTAGGTTAGAATTTATCATTTTCATTTAAAAAATTATTTCTAGTTGTAAATGTATTTACCTTTTTCAGAAACGGTTCCGAAAACCTACGAAGCTTTCAATTCAAGTTATTGAATTAAAATATCCAACTCAAAATACAGGATAGTTCTATCTAATCATAATACCTAATTGTATTATAAGTTTTAACAATGTTTTGTACTTACGAGTTTTATTGAAGACATCATATTACTCGTAGTTATCATAATCTCGTTGCAGGAACAAAAAACAATTTCTGTAAAAACAAGTTCACGTCGAAACGCTTAATTCAAATACTGGTGTAGGTCAAATAGGGCAGATCAGACAGAAAAATCAATCTAGTGTGTTGAGCGGTACTAGTTTTCTCAATCTGCAAATCCAAGATCGGGTTCAAAACAAAAAATTAACATTTTAAATGAGTTAAACATGTAGACACGTTTTAATGTTTACAAAGTGGTTTTCACAGACCAATTAGAGTACTACGTACAGACTGCCATCTGGGGAACAAATATTTATGCCATTACGGGACCAAGCTCATCATACATGACAGTTACTTTTTTATCATAAAGTATTATATTAATATATAGGAATAGAGTAAGCAGGGGGGTTAGAATGTGCACTTTCGTCTCGGCGCGATCGCGTCGTTTCGCTTTGAAAATGCGTTTCGTTTCAAAACGTTATCGTTTTTTATAAAGCTAGAACAATCATAACTTGAAGCGATATCGTGTAAACGAAGGGTAATGACCGAATTTGTATGAAAAAACAAAATTTTGTCTATGACGAAACGACTTAAAACACGTCAATATCAAATTTGTTATTTGTCAATTGTCAGACGTCTAACGTCTATCGCCGACGTCACGTTTTGTTTGGCACAAACGTTCTACGCTTTTTGAGTTTGACATTTATAAGCGGCCCGAAACGAACGTTCGTTTTAAGACGACGGTGGTTCATTCTAACCCCCCTGTACATGCAGATGTCAACGAAAATGAAACAGGGGGGTTAGAATGAACCACCGTCGTCTTGAAACGAACGTTCGTTTCGGGCCGCTTATAAATGTCAAACTCAAAAAGCGTAGAACGTTCGTGCCAAACAAAACGTGACGTCGGCGATAGACGTTAGACGTCTGACAATTGACAAATAAAAATTTGATATTGACGTGTTTTAAGTCGTTTCGTCATAGACAAAATTTTGTTTTTCCATACAAATTCGGTCATTACCCTTCGTTTACACGACATCGCTTCAAGTAGCTAGCTTTATAAAAAACGATAACGTTTTGAAACGAAACGCATCGTCCAAGCGAAACGACGCGATCGCGCCGAGACGAAAGTGCACATTCTAACCCCCCAGTATCGCCATGCCACATCGCGTTCGAGAACATAATATTTTATATCTAGATGTATGGTATAATCTCTATATAGGTCCTTTAAGAGGACTTCAGATTTAATTTTGTGACAATAAAATATGACTGTAATTTGTTTATAAAAAAATTAGTGATTATCAAATTACAATCATTTTTATTGTCACTGGGAGCGCTGCATGGGGATGAAAATAAAACAGGTTTCTCTGTAATTTATTTAATTTTTTGTTTATTTCTCCAATATCTTCATTATTTCCCTCTTGTACCAACACAGTTTTATTTTTTAAAGTTGAATTTTATTTACTCCAGGTTCTATCTTTTCCTTTTACCACATCTTTGTCTAAATCTAATCCAGCGAAGAACGCAGCCATGGTTGTTTGACATCTTTTTTTGTAAAAACTCCCATTCACCGAGTCATACAAGGTGTGAAATAGGTGTAAAACATCAAAATCTGAAATAGAAAGAAATTTATTTAATTTCAATGATCATAAAATTTAATATTGTAAATGATAAAACACAGAAGAGAGAGTTTGACAATTTTGTTTACATTGTTTGCTTCTACAAAATATTTACTAAATAATTCTGTTTAAATTTTCAGCCTGGTGTTCACGCTTCTCATGTTTGGGTTATATGACATTAACATGACCAAATTCTTAAGTACATAATAAGAATGTATTCATCCCAGTTTTAATATGTATATTACTTAAAATGACTGTAAATTATAAAAGTTACAAAATTTGACTGTTTAGTATGATGAAAGATTTAAAAAATAAAGCACATATTTGAAAGACACAAAAATGAAAATGTTCTAGTTATTATAGTATATACACAAAGCAAAACTGAACAAAATCAATGTCAATAATGGAACATAAATTAACAGTTTTATTAAACTGCCTCTTTGGTCAGTTGGACTTCTACATAATATCTATTATTATAGTTAAATAACCTTCTTGGTTATATTCAAATTTGTTTTTCTGTACAGCAATTAATTTTAATAATCTTTTTAAACGTGCATTAAGTAGAAAATAAAACAATCACTACATAAAACTAAAGATAGCAAACCTACCATAAAAATTTTCGATTGGCATTTTAGGTTAGAATTTATCATTTTCATTTAAAAATTTATTTATCTAGTTGTAAATGTATTTACCTTTTTCAGAAACGGTTCCGAAAACCTACGAAGCTTTCAATTCAAGTTACTGAATTAAAATATCCAACTCAAAATACAGGATAGTTCTATCTAATCATAATACCTAATTGTATTTTAAGTTTTAACAATGTTTTGTATTTACGAGTTTTATTGAAGACATCATATTATTCGTGGTTACCATAATCTCGTTGCAGGAACAAAAAACAATTTCTGTAAAAACTAGTTTCAGAATATTAAGAACTAGTGTAGGTCAAATAGAGCAGATCAGACAGAAAAATCAATCTAGTGTGTTGAGCGGTGCTAGTTTTCTCAATCTGCAAATCCAAGACCGGGTTCAAAACAAAAAATTAACATTTTAAATGAGTTAAATATGGAGACACGTTTTCATGTTTACAAAGTGGTTTTTAAAACATGGCGGCTGGGTTGCCAACGTTATGGCTACGGAATCGTTCTATTCGTACAGTTTGCCATGTACTTAAGTTAAAAAAAGGTGTTCAGTCATTTCTATCGATATTGTTTGTTATAAAATTGGAAGGAGTCTCTGTTTGTTTAGAAAAAAAATAACAACAATTAGTTATGAAATAGTAAAACATTATTCAGTTTATTTTTTTATTTAGAACCTTTACAGTTGGTCAAAATATTTGTTCTTTTGTACAATTTGAATTACTTAAACGGTAAACCACGAGCCTGGACTCTATTTTACGTTATCAACCAGTTTGTTTGTCGTTTGTCTGTCGGTGTATCATAATTTTTGAATGGAGGGACAATGAAGCTTTATTGAAAATTTTAACTTTCTGGTTTTATTGTTAGATTATTTTTTGGTGTTTGTGAAAATTCTGCTGAGCACCAACTAAACTTGTTTTAAGTGCATGCTATCTTATTCCAATGAAATGAGAATAAAAGGGATTTTATATTGCTATATAAAATTTATGGTACTCTTAAAAAACCTTATGAGGAAAACCATGCTGTTATCAGTTCTATTTGTTGTGGTTGACTAGACAGTGCACAACCATTGGCTTTTAATTGGCTTATAATTGGCTTGGGAGTGCTAGTTATTAGAGCATGAGATATTTTTAATATGATTTTCCCAGAACTGGTCTAGGGCGGGTTGATTTATAAACAGTTTTAACATAATATGATGGGGTCGACGTGTGGGACGGGGTTGAGGGAAGAACAGAAGATGATAGGTTTTAATGAGGGATAGTGGATTGTGAAGAGCAAGATGCTTTTGCATGGCCGGAATAATTACTGGAAACCGGCATGGCCCTGACTCTAGGGAAAGGGATATCCATTTTGAAACTTCTTTGCCTATTATGTTCAGGACAACTAGGACAAGTAGCCATAACTAACTGAGCTTATCAAACATGATAAGTTGTTTTCATCGGTGGATCAACTATCTCCTCTATGTGGTTGTGTGCACTTGTAACATCTGGCTTTGGATCGGCATTGCTTCGCGATTTAACCAAACCTGCAACAGTATCTGCCCTGTATCACAGGTAGATCGTAGAAATTTGCTGTCAGTGAGCTATAGTAGTAAAACACTCTGTCGGGTAGAGATTGGCTTAAAAAGGTTTAGGACCCAGTGGTCCTAAAAGTGGTAGTTGGTGACAAAACAGTTTTACCTTCTTTGTGGAACCTTTTATTCAAACGCCTAATTTAATAGCACGAACAGATTCTTTTGGACATGTATTGTTGTAATCAATTCTTCGAGGGTCCAATCTGTTGGGACTTCTTTGACAAATCCCATCCTAGTTATATGGAATCATGGGATGAATGCATTGTAGTTGCTCGAAAGTAAGTCGAATTTCTTAAGCTTATTACATATATGCATCGGCTGATTGAAATTCAGTAGACAACTTATTGCGAGCAATAGAATTAATTCCTTCTTGTACTACAATGTTTTTATGCAGAAATCGGGCAAATTTAACACGTTGATGCGAACAGCATCTACACATGTCAAATCATATTAGATGTGATGGAGCACAGCGTACTATTACGGTCAGCTAATAAGTGTCGTATGGAGCACAACGTGGTATAACGCCGCCTGATTCTATTACACTCTATTAATTATTTGCACTCTATTATTAATCTCTAAAGACTTAATTTGTACATGGCAGCATGGCTTAAAAGTAGCCTTAGCCGGCCTCAGAAAGGTGCAAATTAAGTAATAATAAAGAAAAAAAGTGTCATACATGTGTCGGTCAGGATTATCGTCCAATGGCGCTACGACCAACGTTTCGTTATACGTGGATTTTCGGGCGTGGTGGTTTTTAAAACATGGCGGCTGGGTTGCCAACGTTAAGGCTACGGAATCGTAATATTCGTACAGTTTGCCATGTACTTAAGGTAAAAAAAGATGTTCAGTCATTTCTATCGATATTGTTTGTCATAAAATTGGAAGGAGTCTCTATTTGTTTAGAAAAAAAATAACAATAATTAGTTATGAAATAGTAAAAAAAATTCAGTTTATTTTTGAAGTGAAACTTCTTTATCGGGGTTGGAAAAAAATTTAGTGTAACATTTTTCCGTTACGCGCCATCTTTGTTCTAATCCCTACCACGCGTGATTCGAAGTATACATTTTCTCCAACGGAGTAGTGATCGGCAATAAACTTTATTTAACCAATTTCTGTAAAGTGCATATTGTAAATTATTTTTTGAAAAATAACGTCATAAAGAAGTTTCACTTCTTCACTTCTTATGAGTGTACGCTAGTACACATACACATTTTTTTTTATTTAGAACCAAATCTAATGACTGAACTCTTGGGGGACCATGAGCCCGGACTCTATTTTACGTTATCATTTATCAACCAGTTTGTTTGTCGTTTATCTGTCGGTGTATCATAATTTTTGAATGGAGGGACAATGAAGGTTTATTGAAAATTTTAACTTTTTGGTTTTATTAGTATAAAGATTATTTTTTTGGTGTTTGTGAACATTCTGCTGAGCACCAACTAAACTTGTTTTAATTGCATGCTATCTTATTCCAATGAAACGAGAATAAAAGGAATTTTATATTGCTATATTTTTTAAGCTAAGCTCGGGCCTATCGTGACGTTTAGATTTAACGTTTTTCGAGGGATAGATTAAAATTCTCTAGAAATATATCTGTATAAACTAAAACTATATTTAGTAAAAATTTCAAAATAATCGGCTGAATGCTTTCAGTAATTTAAAGTAGTTTCCATATTTTTGATCTCCTGCAAAAGTTGCTTTTTTGTAGATAGACTTATTCACTTTGTGCCTATCGATTTATTAAAGGCAGGTAAGTGCGTTTAAATATTCTAAATAAATTAAATTGGTTAATAGATCAGGCATAACATAATTTACGTATTTATTAGAAGTATTTATAAGAAGTCTTCTAACGAGGAAGACATCTCTAGTTTATTTTCCCAATATTCTAACAACCTCAACATAGTGCATATTAATGCACAGAGTATTCCAGCGCATTATGTTGATCTTTTAGCATCCTTTTGCAATTCCAACATAGACGCTATCCTGGTATCTTAATCTTTCCTCAAGCCTTCACCTCATCCCTTCAATTCTCGCTACCAGGTTTTGTATTAATCCGAAATGATCGTACAGGTAAGGGGGGTGGGGGGGTTGCCATATACTTGCGATCTAATATTCCATATAAAATCATTGCGTGCTCTCCTAGTTTATTTAATAACTCGGCTGAATTTATTTTTTTGGAAATTTTTGTTAACCATTCTAAAATTGTATTATCTGTTTTGTACCGTCCCTCTTTACACATAGATTATTTTGATACGCTAGAAAATGTTTTGCTCGTTATTTGTCCCACTTAAACTGACATTCTTCTCATGGGGGATTTTAACACGTGTCTTTTAAAAAAAGACAATCGGGCGGCCAAGCTCTGTAATTTAATATCCTCTTATAACCTCAACATCCTTCCATTATCTGCAACTCATAAATCGCGTAATTGTGTTCCTTCTCTCTTGGATCTTATTATTGTATCTCAGCCTGGTAAAGTCTCAAGACATGGTCAATTTTCGTCATGTTTTTCTTTTCACGATCTCATTTTTTTGTCATATCGTGTTCGTTCTCCCAAAAGAAATGCTGAATTCATTCTCCGACGTTCTTTAAAGAATATTAACTCCGACCGTCTGGCTGAAGATTTATCTGCCATTGACTGGTCTCCCGTATATGAGGCTTGTGACATTGACGCTGCTATCTTCTATTTTAATTCTACTATTCTAAGTTTATTTGATCGTCACGCTCCCCTTAAAAAGCTGAGAAAAAAGCATAAGCCATCTCCTTGGATTTCAGAGGAAATCAAAAAAGCTATGTCGGCAAGAGATAGGGCAAATAGGTGTTACAAAAAACATCCAACTGATGATCATCTTGATCGGTATAGGGCTCTCCGGAATACTTGCAACAAAATGTGTCGTGTTGCAAGACGGCGTTATATCCACGAGACTATCGCGAAATCCAACACCCAAGAGAAATGGCGCTTCTTAAAATCTTTAGGGATTGGTAAGGATCCTGTTTTTAACAACAGTTGTCTTGACCTTAATACGCTGAACTCACACTTTTCTTCACCACCGCTAGTTATGGACAGCTCTACTAAATGTGCTACTCTCAGTGATTTATCATTAATTTCACGCCCGTCTTGTTCCTTCTCGCTTATGGTAGTTGCAGAAGTGGAAGTTGAGAAACACATTAGATCCATCTCATCAGCGGCAATCGGCGACGATGGATTGAGTTCCAAAATGATTGTTCTTATCCTCCCTCACATCCTTCCCGTTATAACTTACATTTTTAATTATTCCTTATCGTCTCAGGTGTTTCCTTCAGTGTGGAAAAAGGCAAAGGTCATTCCGCTTCCTAAAAAATCACATCCTTTGAGCCCTTCTGATTTTCGTCCTATCTCCATTCTGCCATTTCTATCCAAAGTCTTGGAGCACATTGTCCATGATCAGCTAACTCGTTTTCTCCGACACAATGAACTCTTAAGCCCATTCCAATCAGGTTTTCGGCGAGGACATAGTACAGTGACGGCTCTAGTTAAAGTTTCTGATGATATTCGTTACGCAATAGATTCAAAACTCCTTACCGCACTCGTTTTGCTGGATTTCAGTAGTGCATTTAATTCGGTGGATTTTGATTTGCTCATTGGTGTTCTTAAGACCATTAACTTTTCCTCATCTACTTTAAATTGGTTTGACTCTTATCTGCGTAGTCGCTCACAATATGTATTTTTAAATGAAATGCAGTCCAACTGGTGTGATATTGTTGCGGGTGTCCCTCAGGGGTGCATTTTGTCTCCCTTAATGTTTTCAATATTTATTAATACAATCACTGCGGTAATTTCTTCTAATTTTCATTTGTATGCAGATGATTTGCAGATTTACCGTCATTTTAGTACTTCGGATAAGACTAGCGCCCTGATTTCTTTAAATGACGATCTTCGTGCAATTAGCTTGTGGGCTGAATCCTACGGTCTTTTAGTTAACCCTTTAAAATCAAAAGCTATAATTCTCGGGAGTAGATATCAGCTTGGATCTATTGATTTTTCCAGTCTGCCACCTATAGTTTACAACGGTACTCAGATCTCTCTTTCGACCAGTGTCACTAACCTAGGAATTATTTTTAGCTCGGAACTTTCTTGGGAGGATCATATTACTAATTTGAGTAAAAAAGTCTATTATACCTTTCACATGTTACATTCTTTAAAAAAATTTCTTCCTACGAAAACAAAAATTTCCCTTGTACAGTCTCTTATACTCCCAATTCTTGATTATGGTGATGCATGTTTCCTTGATGCTACGGAATCTCTCCTAAATAAATTGGAGAAGCTCCAAAATTCGTGCATTCGATTTATTTTTAATCTCCGTAAGTTTAACCACGTCTCCATGTTTAGAGCTCAACTTAAATGGCTTCCTAAACATCTCCGCAGAAATTTACATATTCTATCTCTCCTATATAATATTTTGTTCAACCCGTCAGCTCCCTCATACCTGCGGGAGCGTTTTAGTTTTCTGCACTCTGCTGATTTCCCATGTCGTTCCAACCGTAGCTCTATACTTCGTTTTCCCGCTTCGCACTCCAATTGTTATTCTAAATCTTTTACTTTCCAATCAATCAAACTGAGGAATTCCCTTCCTGTCGTGATTCGTGACAGCCCTTCTTTACCTACTTTTAAAAAAAGGTTGAAGGAACATTACTTATCGTTGACACAATAAGATAGTCATATTTTATCATACTAACATATTTTAATAATTATAATTATACCTGTTTTTTTTTACACACTTGATTGTTATATTTTATTTATTTGTTCGTAGTATAGCTATAGTTAATTGTTTTTTTTTGGTACACGATGCCTTCCATTTTATTTTCACAGCTTCATTTTTTCTGGGTTGGCTGGAAGAAATTTCTTTAGTTAGAGATAAGCTCGCCTTTTGTGCATTTTTACCTTCTCGTGTATTTTGTGTATTTTTGTTTTTTTTTTGTGTGCAATAAAGTGTTAAATAAATAAATAAATAAATAAGTATAAATTTTATAAATTACTTTTGTTAGATATTGAGAAAATGCCGTAGGGTTTGCTAAAGCTTTAAGGATTTAGCCGTAGGTCGCGAATTTTATGTATATTATTTTTATACTAGGAAAAATCGTATTTGATCAATTATTTTAAGAAAAGAATATTACGCGAAATTTTAGTTTAAACTGTAGTAAGGGCGTTATGGAATGGATGTATGTGAAATGTATACGCGCCAATATATGATTGACTTTAACTTCGTAGAGTGTACCAAAGATCGTACAAATAGGATCGATTCAACTTTACGGTTGGCAACCCTGTTATTGTAGTGTTGCCGTATATCAATAATGAAATTTTATAAAATGGCAATAAGGACTGCAGCGCTACCTTCCACACAATTTAAGAATTAAAATATACAATTTCAAACTGCTGAGAACTGTCAAATTCACTGACCAACGTATGAGTAAACTGTTTAAGTGTGAGTTAAAAATGGATTTTTATTAGGCCACGCAAAGACTACAATAAGGCTACAAACGTCAACTATATCCATAAATGAATCTGATTGAGTGATTATTTAAAAGAACTAGCTAGTTAAATAATATGTCCCATCAAATATTGCCTTTACTTATCACTACCACAGTGACTGTAGTGGATTACTACTTAAAGCCCGTATTTTTATGTCACCATCTTAGCTTTTTTCTAAATCTACTGCAATGCTTTTTATTGTCATACTACGGTGAAAGGGTAGGATGATTATTCGAAAAATAATGTGAAATATCATGGCACCATACAGAAAGCAAAGCCTTTTTTCATGGCTTGAGACAGCCAACCATCATACGACTATTCTTAAAATAGTTTGAGACAACCGTGGACTATTGACACGAAATATCCTATAGTTACATGATACATCACTATCCCGTAGCCATACTTTTAGGCGTGTTGTACAAGTCTAGCAGCCCAACACTTCACACCCGAACATCACACGGACACAACAGTTGAAAGAGGTAAGGTGAATTTGAAGTTCCAACCCGGGCAAATGGCTGCACTTCAGTCAACTATCAGTAATCTTGCAGATAATGACCCATGTAAACTTTGCTCGCCTCATACTAGCTTTTTGATTTTAGGTAGAACAACGGCCTAAAATTCTTCAACACCACACACATACCTACTAACAAAGGGAAAACAAAAAAAATACATCTATAGGCGATAGTTATCTCTTTCCATCAGGAACGCCAACTGCTTGTTTGCACATATGGTATAAAAAAATATCCGCTATATTCTCACGATGACGATGACGAGGTCATAAAGCTTGATCTAAATGTAAAGAAGTTATACTAAAATGAAAATTTGTTATTTTCTTCTAATTCCACAATTCTAAGTCCGCTCTTTGAAAGTGCCATATCTATACATATAATAGAATCATCTGTAGAAAGGTCAATTCTGTACATTGAAAATATTGAAAAAATAAACAGCGGGGGGTGTTACTGGATCGATACCAAACCCAAATATGTGATTAAAAAAATGTTGCGTCTGTCTATATGTTCAGGCATCACGTGAAAACTAACAGTTCGATTTCGATGAAACTTGGTAAATTTTACCTTACTATCTTGGGCATAAAATGGAATACTTTTTATCCTGAAAAAAAAAAATAGAAAAAAAAAATATTTTTCAGTTTTATCACTTGAAGACTGACATCCCCTCTGACGGAGTTTTCGGAACTCGGCGGGCTAGTTTGTAATAAAATATTCGGAAGTAAAACCTAGGTTCTAATCTAACCATGAGTATCATTTGCGTAATGTTACATGTGTTACTTGGAGTCCACCCATCTTTTCTTTAAAATCGTCTTAGTAAAGTATTCGTTATGAATGTATCAGAACACAACTATAAATTCATATAATTTAAGTTACATGACAGAAAAATCTAACGCAGACTTTCCCAACTATTATTTCACTGAGCGTCCCCGAGCCAAAAATAATATTTCCGTGCCCCCTTAGGTAATTTTCAATACAAATAGGAAACAAACATTTTTCTTATGAATTAAATTATTTATTTTTAGGTATTTTAAGTACGTAGAATAAAGATAAAATATATTGATTAAGGATAAAGAGCGAAAGAAAACATTTAAATAGTAAAATACTTTCACGTAAATCGAAATAACCTACATTTTGTGTCGAACACCATGAAACTTGTCACAATTGCACTGCAATTGGCACATTGGCTTTTTTGCAAAGAGGATTTTAAGTATAAAGATTCCTCATCCTCCCACCTCCCGACTTTAAAACACCCGTAATTTATTTTTTCTGTTACGTTTATGTTTTTTTCTTTTTAGAAGGGTTTCATCCTGTAACTTAAGAAAATATCTGTAATGGCCTACCATACATTTTATATTTACAATTTTCAAATAACTTTTAATTTAAAGTAATTTTAAAACAAATAAATAAAATATTTTTAAGTACATGTTTTGAACCAGTCGATCGATTTTAGGTCCAGTATTTGCTAAAGCTATGATTAAATCGCTATCGATGGCAAGGCGATTTCGCTGCTTAGTGTTTATTAAAACAAGAGCTGAAAAACCTGTCTCGCATAAATAAGTGGATGAAAATGGAATAAGTACTTTTAAAGCAAGAGATGCAACTCTTGGGTTCACAACGAATAGTTTGATCCAAATTTTTCTAACGTTAAAAGATAAAAGTCATCTTTCATTGTCGAATCAGCCTTCATTTCCAAAAATTGTTCTTGAACTTCTTCAGGTAATTGTAAGACATCGAAAACAAATGGGTTTCTGGTTATGTGCCACATTGGAGACCCGGAATTGATATTTCGATAGTATCGATTAAATTAATTTTCCAATGCTTCCAGATGAGTTCGTATTTTAGATTTTAAATTTTTACTCAGTTTTTGATTACGAATGGCTTCTGACAGCCGTGCCGTTTAAAGACTAAATTGAATATAAAATATTCATAAAAAGATTCATATAGGTACTAAGGACATCTCTGCCTTAAGTAGAAATGTATTTTGTGTAACAATGTATCTGAATTTAGCAAAACAGCCAATATATATAACATTTATCGATATTTAGGACGTCACCACTTTGTCATGTCCTAGCGTAACCAAACAATTTACCATTTCAGCTGATGTCTTGTCTAATTCTGATTAAATTTACAAAATACACTTATATAAAACAACTAGTTATTTGAGCGGCGCACAGCCCGCGTGTGATCCGCGCCCATGTAGACTGTTGTCCAGTGTGGCTAGTTTTTTTTACACTTTTTGTTTTATTTTCTTTGAGTAATGAAATGTGAAGAGTTGTGTTTGCTTAAAAGGAGGTTATCAGTTGTAGTTTGAGCTCAACCTCTGTTAAACTACACATATCGCGTACTACGTGAGCTAAGACCAGCTCGCGAGTAGCTCCTTGGGCTCACAGTTCAGCCTGTGGCCTCACTGTGAGATCGCGGTGCTTCAGACAACACCCTTTAGACATTGAAGTCGACACTCAAATCTATATTTCCCATAGGTGCATTCTCCATATAAAATATCGCAAAAAGCCACCAAGTAAAGTAAGGGATGGTGAAGTCTTTTCTCGCTTGAGAGACTTAATTAAGTGTACTTAGAGTTTAAACGCATTCAAACTACTAATATCGCATGCTGTAATAGTACCTTGTACTCACAGTTAAGCCTACGGCCTCACTGTGAGCTCGCGGTGCTCCAGTCTACATCTAAAGACATCAAAGTCCATACTTATCGATATTTCCAAATTAGCGCAGGACTTAATCAAGGGTATATAAAGTTAAAATTCGTTCAAACTACACATATCGCGTGCTGCGCGAAAAGCAAGCATCTCGCGAATAGCACCTTGTGCTCACAGTTTGGTCTTCGGCCTCACAGTGAATTCGCGGTGCTCCAGTCTGCATCTCAATAAATCAAAGTCCATACTAAACTCGACATTTCCAAATCAGCACAGGACTTAATCAGATGTGTTTAGAGTTAAAACTTGTTCGAACTACACATATCGCGTGCTGCGCAAGCAGCAAGCAGCTCACAGTTTGGCCTGCGGCCTCACTGTGAGATCGCGGTGCATTAATCTTGAAAATTGAAAATTCAGCAGAAATACGTTTTCCAACAGCAGCCATTTTGTTTTTGAAAATTAGAAAATTTTTCATGAGGCCTTGGTAATTGCCATCTAGGCTCTATAAAATAGCATAATCTCGATCTCACTACTTGTTTTGGTTTTGGCGGGCCGTTGAAAAACTTTTGTCCAACTAAAGGTAGCTCAAGGGAAATTATGCATTATGTTCTTTTAAAGTAAATGCTATCAGAAGACATAAGATTTTTATTGCATCATAGCTGTAACAGATTTTTAACAGTAACTTCCGGTCGCCATCTTGGATTTTAAAATGGTTGCTAAATTTGAAAACAGCATCTTCTTTTCAGTCTCAAATGACACCAATATGGTCATTTTATGAAACGGTTGCGAAAATAGCAATTTTTCAATAAATTTTATTTTGAATGTCAGCCATTTTGTTTTCCGAATTTTCAACTTTTTTTTTAATTGCTAGCAATTGCCCAATAAGCTCTAAGAAATGGCGGCATCTCAGACTCGCTACGCCTTACCGTTTTAACTGACCTCTGGTAATTTTTTTACCAGCTACAGGTAGCTAAGCAAATGTATTTTATATTTCTTACTTTTTAATTAGGCTTTATTTAAGATTTCAAAAAGATTTAGTCTTGGTCTAACATAGCGGTTTTTCATTAAATACTTCCGGTAGCCATCTTGGATTTAAAAATGGTCACCAAATTCAGAATCAGCGCCCTCGTTTTTGTCTCAAATAATACCCAAATCAAGTATATCTATAACGGTTAGGAATCTTAAAAATGTAAAAAAACCGATTGTTGTATGGCGGCCATCTTGTTTTTCGCCATTTTGAATTTTTTTTCACAAGTTCTGGTAATTGCCACCTGGGCTCTACAAACTGGCATATTGATCAACGATCCATATCTTTCCGTTTAGGCAGGCCGTTACTTAACTTTTTACCAGATCATGGTGGATCAGATTTTACAATTTATTTCTTACTTTCAAGATTTATGCTATTATATGGCATAACAATTTTCAAGCTAAGAACGCCGTGGTGTTTCAATTATAACTTGCGATCGCCATCTTGGATTTGAAAATTTAGAAAAAAATCGAAATCTCCGCCCCCGATTACCCCTTAAAAGTCGATTGTGGCGACTTGACCCGAAACTTTCAAAAATTTTAAAAACTAAAAAAAACGGCTGTCATCTTGAAAAAATTAAAAAATCCGAAAAGCCCTGGCAACACTGAGCAATATTCACTATGAAAGCAAATCTCCATCTCTAACCGTTTAAAATCTACAGCCTTTTGAAATTTGGATGGCGGCCATTTTTTTTCCGCCATTTTGGTTTTTTTTTTAAATTCAAAGAACCCTTACTAAACCGATCAATAATTGCAAAGAAAGCAAATTTGTAACTATAACGGTTTAGACGCAATAGGCGAATCAATTTTGTATGGCGTCCATCTTATTTCCGCCATTTTGGATTTTTTCATACTTTTTTGGTAATCGCCATTAAAAAGAGGAAGAATGGCGCCAAAACGGTCGCGCTATGCCGCCGGTGTCACCATTTCGGCATGCCGTCGACCGACTTTTTACCAGGTCTACATTTCCAAGATTTCGGATTTTCCTGGGTGGTTTGAGACCATCTTCTATCCGACGGTACCAACACTGTGACTCTAGTTATACGGCAACTGGGAGAACAATTCGGGGTGAGTCAGTCAGTCAGTCAGTCAATCATCAATATCGTAGCCTAGCTTTGTATATTATTTATTTATTATAATAATAATAATAATAATATAATATAATATAATAATAATAATAATAAAAATGGTAATAATAATAAATAATTTAAAATAAAATAATAATAATAATAATGTATACTAAAACAATGCAAATAAATATGTTGTAGTAAAAATTCCCTTTCGGGGCAGGCCACTCTCCTGGGCGACTGGTTCAGGAAGTGTCGCAAAGAAGTGAACCCCGATAAAAATACAGCGATATATTTTAATCGAGGTGTCACACCCAGCCAACGGATGAGACCTAGTCGTAACCCGGTTACCATCAAAATTTTCGGCAGAGCGACCCCTTGGGAAAATTCAACAAAATACCTAGGGGCCACTTTAGAGTTTAGATAAAAATATGTCGTTTGAACCGCATATTTTGCGTGTCACAAACAAGGCTAAGTTCGTACTTAGTCGTCTCTAATGGAAACAGTAATACGTCACTTCGTAAGAAAGTGACACTTTACAAGACTTGTGTTAGACCCATATTAGCTTACGGCAGTGTAGCCTTCGCGCATACCTTCCCGACCAATCTTAAAAAGTTACAAGTAGTTCAGAATAGGTTCATGCGAACTGCTACCGGTTCTCCGTGGTACGTTCGCAACGAGGACCTAAATCGCAACCCACCAATCGTAGAAGACCCCGCCACGTGTTATTGGATCCTCCGGACCCAATAAACGCGGCAAACGCTATACTCCCTCCCAACCCGAACAAAAACTCACAAAAAAACATCACTCTACACCGACGCCGCCGGTCTCAGCGATGAAGACCTCTCTTGCGCCCGGCACCTAAAGCCGATCGACGAGCCGCCACTACCAGAAACCACTATACCATAACCACTACATATACCACTTACTAGAACGCAGTACCAATTCGAAGTACGCTCTCCCGGGAGACAGCCCTTGTTGCTGACGTTGTAGGGAACAGTCCAATCCCGCCCGGGCCCGGAAATAGCCCGGTGGAGTAGTAAAAACCTCGCGGTTAGCAACAAATTAGCCACTCAAAAAAAAAACCACCCTCAGGAAAAGCACTGCCTGCTAGTAATACATAGAAGATGTTTACTTGTATGTATATGAGTGAGGACAGAAAGTACTTATTACTCTATTCGAGAAACCGTCCAGCACCTGGCATTTTTGTATTGAATAAACCACCTTGGACTTTGGTTAAGCCGTCGTCCGAGGCTGAATCGTTACAAATACTCATGTACTCCTCTACGTCTACGAGAGTCTTGTCCGAGCAAGCGGACGGATAGGCGGCCCGAGAAGCAGGTGAAGGGACGAAGCGTTACTGGGACGCGGTGGTACCGACGCACGCGAGACTGCGGCCGGCGGGGTGGGTGTCGGCGGAAGCGAGTGCCCAATCGGCTACATTGGTAAGTATCTACGCGCGCCAGACTAGAGACGGGATTTCGGCCGGTCACCCGAAGGCTGGCATCAGCGCGTAAGTGGCGTGGGATATGGGTAGGGTGGGAACAAAGGCTTGCTATTCCTCAAGGACGTCAGGATGACATTCCCTGAGGAACTGCTCCATACGTGTCAATCTTCGAGGTTCCATAGTGGACCTCTGACAAGTGGGACGGGTAAAGTGTATAAATTCCCCTTGGCGGCAGGGATAAAACTGTGGGCCCCTGTCGTTTATGGCAACAGGGGTGTGTACCTACACAGCCCTTACGTGTGTGTTGGTGTAGAGCCTTACGTACGTTTTTCTCTTTTCGACGGTCTTGCTTCAAATTTGGATGGTGGAGGACAGACATTTATTGGCTTTATGATAATATGTAATTAAACTTTAATCGTCCTATTATTTATAGATTCTCACTACGGCAGTGGGCAAGTCACAACAGCCTTGACAAAGGCTGTGAATCGCTGTGGTTGCACGGGTCTGCTGGTAGTGCCGGTTAAGTGGGATATGCCTGAAGCATCAAAACGTCAACCGTGTTAATTTTCAACTGTCATAAGTTCTTGCTGCTATGTATGCGATACGAAAGCACGCATATTATATTATAAATAATATTAAAGTTGTTCAGAAAGGGCAGCTATTTTTAAGCGAAGAAATAGGCATAGCAATTTTAAAACTGTGGTCCGCCGGTGTTTGGTACTACGTGGCAGGTACATTTAACGTTTAAATAACCACTTCACTGGAGGATTTGATTTTATTTGTTCCTAGAAGTTATTTACAAACAGCTGGTCACAGTACACACATTAGATATTAAGAGATAACAAAATATAAGTGTCTAACGACTTATGTATTGTGGCGGACTGACTGGCAAGAGGCGGGCGGCCGAGCGAGCGGCGAGTCGACGGCTATTGTTTAAAAGCCGGTTAGGGACTCAGTAGCATTTTACTCGCACGACACGGGACGCGACCACCTTCCGACATGTCAGTCGCACAATATCATAACAGTTATAATTATTTACATGAATTTTAAATGCTAAGTTAAATGAATTACCGATAAAGATTATACAGTTAAAGTTATACATATTTATTCTGTACTAACTATTATTACAATGTAACTTAATAACATTAATTGGGTAAGGATATATTATGTATATATGTACGAGTATGTTTGTATGTATGTATGTGTGTATGTACGTATGTATGTATGTATGTATGTGTGTTTGTATGTTTTTTCTATTGATATACTTCAAATTTTATTATTTTAACAATATACCTACTGTACAAAACTAATTTTAAGGTTTTAAATTTTTATTAACTGTGGTTGACGTAAGGATGCCACAGGTCTCCCCCCCAGAGACCGTCCTAGGACGGGCGATAGTAATTTGGAAATTTTACAACTTGACCAGAGCGTGTTTTAGTATTTGTTAACTTAATGCTCTCTTCCAAGTTATTGGG
>NJDD01007244.1:0-10584 GCA_002245505.1 Calephelis nemesis
GAAAATATATATAAAACTGTTGGACCCAGCAAACTTCGTATTGCTTTTTCTTTTTAAGAACTTTCTCCTAACAAATAACTAACACAACAAAAAAAGAAATCGCAAAATCGGTCCATATGTTCAGGCATGATGCGGTGACCACGAAACGGGGATTTATTTATATATATAACTACGCGAAATTTTAACTCATTTTTATATATTTTCCCGCTTTTCTTCATAAGAACAAACAGACAAACTAACACAACGAAAAAATAATGAGCAAAATTGGTCCATCCGTTCAGGTATGAAGTGGTGACCACGCGAAATGGGTATTTATTTATAGGTATACATATAAAAAAATGTACCAAAACCATGCGTTGTACATACATATATATCGCCCGGATTGGTACCTTAGCTATTCCTGCCGCTATAGCGTCATGACGTGTTCCGGTTTGGAAGGTAGGTAAACTTCTTTTGCTCGAGGTCTAACATCCCGGCCTCAGGTTATCAACGCACCAATACCACCTTTGATGTCTCTAGGCGGCTTGAATTTCTTATCATCAGGAAATCTGTCTGCTTGTTTACCTTCCAATATCATAAAAAAACAAAAGATATAAAATACCTGTGCGTTATGAATTATTTATTACATTGCATAATAACATATTATTCAGAAATCACTATACATTACTTTTTATGGTCCAAACACTAATAACGGAGCACGTTCACGTAGTTGCAGTTTCTGGGTATATTGCATTTTCTGGAGATCACTTGGACTAATAAACTGAACCCGCTGCAGCTCACCATTTGGCAGAAGGACGTAATAAAGTCCAAGACTCTTTTGCACGTCAACTGGACCATCTAGCTTTTCCACTTGAAGACTAGCATCTGTAGTTGGGGGTCCATAACTGTTATCTGGTGGTCCATATGAATTATCCGGAGTAGTTTCTTGAGGCAACGAAAAAGCCTGACCATCAGGTTTCCATCCCGAAGCAGGGTAAGGAGCTGGTGCTCCATAACTGTCTTTCGGAGTTTCTTGTGGCAGAGTAAACGGTGCACCTGAAGGTTTCCATCCTGAAGCAGGATATGGTGCAGAATCAGTGGTAGTTTCTGGCATGTCTGTGGTCGGTGCTAACTCTTGGCGTTGGAACCGGAACCTCGCTGATCTGAAGCGAGGAGGTTCAGCCATAGCGCTGATGATGAGACAGGATACGAGGAACAGTTTCATCTTTGACGATTGTAAGTTGGACTGATGATGTTTTAGAGTTTGTTCCATTTATATGGGGATGGTTTCTTTAATTGCTCTTTGTATATCAAATATGGTATGCAAAGGCCATAATTAATTAAGGTATGTACACACATGTCACGTTTAAATTAACTGACAATGACCCTTATTACGTCAAACTGCATGGGTATCCCGCATTAAGTCAATGTCATAATGGTACTAGACGAGGCACCCGGTTTTGCTCGTCCGGACAACATGCTATTCCGCCCATACCCTAAACGCCCATACTAATAAAAACGAAACTCTACCTGTCTGTGTTGCTATTTTAATTTTGTGGCTAAGCTGATTTTGAAGAAACTTGATATCTAAAGTTATGAAAATATTTTAAAAAGATCAACGGACATTTCAATCATAAATGGGCCAGTCTACGAGAACAGATAAGTGTAGGTGAATTGTTTATTTTTAATGTTATTTTATTAAATTATTTAATAAGAGTTCTAAAGTATACTTTGAAGTAATTATTTCTTATAAAAAAGTAAGTAAGCAATGATAATTTTAGATTATTTGTACACTTGATTAGTTGTTGCAATTCCATATTTTATCAATTATTAGTTTTAGGTAACATTCACTTTATAAATTCACCTTAGAAACAGTATGCACTTTCGTCAAAAAAAATATAAACTAATACAAATTATAAAAGTGAATAATTAATTGCAAATTTACAGACAAAATACAATACTAATACAAAGTTTTAGCCCGGTGAAGTTGTAAAAACTTCGCGGTTAGCAACAAATTAGCCATAAAAAAAACTAATACAAATTTTAAAAACGACAACATAAACAAAAAAAAATACAAAACTTTGTAAAACGCGATATCGCCATATCGCGAGTGCCCTTTGTGGACAGGCTGTTAGACTTGAAGGAACTTACCGTTGAGAGCAATTCCTGAAACAAAAGAAAACAAAATTTTAGTCACAATCATTAATTAAATAATTTTTATTTTTTCCCTTTCTTGGTGTGCCTGGGTTGAACACATACAATGGGGTAAATACATTATTACCAACTATGTCAGGGTAGCTTTGCAGTAGCTATCCGGATAGGGATCCGTCGCCTTGCCTTACACGCCTAACTATGCAGACCAACCGCGAGGCTCGGGTTCGATTCCCGACGGGGGATTACATTTGTGTGATGAACATTTAGATATAGCATATAGATACAGATAGCATTTCCGGCTCTGGGTGTTTATTGAATTTATTCTGGTGTATATTTAAGTATTTCTATGTATTAGTATCGTTGACTAACACCCATAACACAAGCGTATAGTTATCTTACTTTGGGGTTATATTCAATTTATGTAATTTGTCCAGAGATATTTATTTATTTATATTCCAGACTAAGGGGTAAGGTATCCGATGGATTTATACAAATTGGTCTTACATCGCTGACCGTGACAGTAACGTACCTATAATGTATGGTATGTCACGTTTGTCTCTTATCGTCAGGAGAACCGCGTGCTTGGTCACTGACTTCTCACCCAAAATTAAAATTTTTACATTGGCATTGTAGGGATCAAAAATCTGGCTGCTTTAGAGGATCAATCTAATAATTATAAATAGTAGATTACTTCACCATGGATGGGGCTATGCAGTTTTGAAGTAATAAATCGTATTGAGTCGACAGACGTTGTCCTATCTTGACTAAGGACGATGTATTTTTTTTATTACATCAGAATCTTCTCCTGTTAATGGATAATTAACAAAAACAAATTAGCGAAATCGGTCCATCTGTTCAGGCGTAATGCGATGACCAAGTTAAATGAGTATTCATGTTTATATAGACTAGCCGACGCGGCGAACTTCGTTTTTCATGACATTATATTAATACAAATCACACAAATTGAACCTAACCCCAAAGTAAGCAAAGTATATGCTTGTATTATGGATGTTAGTCAACGATACTATCACATAGAAATACTTAAATAGATAACAGACCAAATTTAATAAACAGCCAGACCCGGAAATGCAGACATCTAAATGTTCATCACACAAATGCCTGCCCCCGTCGGGAATCGAACCCGAGCCTCGCGGTTGCTCAATGTAGTAAGGCGTGTAAGCTAGCCACTCGACCAACGAGGCGGTCAACATAACATTTACAGTTATTAACAGTTTATATCGATTGAATTGCGTTACAATGCATTGTATTTCCCATTTTCCTTGAAATTTTCCAGGTTTTTTATTTCTTGAAGAAATAAAAAACCTTGAGAAGGACCTCTCTGAATAATAAATGTAATCAGCAAAATTGGTTCACCAGTTCAGGTTTGATGCGATGGCCACAAATGAAGATTCATCTTTATACATATATAAACCAGCTGTTGCTCACGACGCTGCTAGCATGGTACCACAGAAACTTTTTTTGGGATAAAAACTATGAGTTAGGTAATCCAAGTTACCCTCTATGTTTGTGCCAAATTTCATGAAAATCGGTTTAACATTTTTTGTGTGAAGGTGTAACTAACAAACATGCAAACTTTCGCATTTATATTACTAATAGGATATAGATACAAAAATATTCAGGTATACGATGATTAAGGGAAATGGGGATATGTAATAGATATATTGAAGAAATATTCAAGGATCTGTGTTTATGCCTACAATATGACAAACCAAATATTTACGTTCCTCGCCCTTATGCTTTTACGGAGATATCACACAGCGAGGTTGCATTATCATAAAACCCAGAAAAGCTCTCAAAATGAGAGGCTGAAGAGGTAGTACAACATCACCACTTTATTGACGTATGCATTTTGGTTAACATATTGCTCTCGCTATTTTATCTGCTATGCAACCTCTTGTTGTTATACGTAATAGGATTTTGATAGAAGAAGGCGTTACATTGCGGAAATCCATTATTAAATCTATTTTACATTACAAAAATTTTTTTTGGGGGAAAATTGCAAATTAAATAATTTTATTTATATTTAAGTAATAGGATTTTTTAAATGTAACATTTTTTGAATATTATTTGTAAACTAGTGGCCCGCTCTGGCTTCGCACGGGTATAAAATATACATATAAACCTTCTTCTTCAGTCACTTTATCTATTAAAAAAACCGCATCAAAATCCGTTGCGTAGTTTTTAAGATTTAAGCATGCAAAGGAACATAGGGACAAAGGAAGCGATTTTGTTTTTTATTTTGGTTACGAGGGCTTCACCTGCTACTGACACTACTACTTCGAGCCACCCTAATATCATCCACAACATCACCATACCAAGTGGCATAGAGTGTCAGACTGCTGGTAGGCCCACTACAGGGGTGGTCAACACTTATCACTTAAACAATTTAATTTGAATTGAAATTAGAAGTGCATTTCTAATATAATTAAAACATAAAGATAAAATTGTTGACTGCATTTTTTAATGTCATCTTTTAAAGCATGTGAAGAAATTAGCGAAATGAAATGAGGATATTTCATTTTGCTAATTTCTTAAAGTTGTTTTATACGTTAATGTAGAGAATTAAGAATATTAGAAATAACTTTCGACTGGATTTCGTTTCATTCTACCTTTACCACTTTTCAAACAGGTGGTAGTTTTTAGGCCTCAAACTGGATCTTAGGGATTTGCGGGGCGGCGGCGAGAGCGGAGCGGGCACGGGCGAGGCGAGCTAAGCCCGAACTCGATGTCAGCGACCAGATCGATCCGCCCCCGCTCCGCTGACATCCAGTTCAATTCAATAAGAATCTATGTGTTAGAGTCGCCTCTGTGGTCTAGCGGTCTGAGTGTTGGACTTGACTGCATGAGGTCTCGGGTTCGAATCCCGGGTCGGCCAACAAAAAGAAAATTGGATTTTTCCAACTTTCTAATAAATAAAAATGTTGGTCGGGATCGGAAAACTACCCGGATGGCGATAGGCTTGCCACCTATCACATTGTGGGACTTAGTGTCTTCGGCTAGTCGTGGGTGTCCTGGTTGTACCTCTGCCTACCCCTTCGGGGATATGGACGTGAAGATACATATATGTGTTAGATCGCGCCGCTCTCGCCACCGCTCCGCAATCACTGAGATCCAGTTTGAGGCCTTAGTGTTACATAGATTCGTCATAAGTGCCTCATGTAACATTTAACTGAGATAAAAAGATTGCCTTTTTTTGATATAGTGGAAGTGGCCTAGAATAGAATATTCTATGGTGTTAAATTAAACCTTTTTACTTAGTTGGGCTGTCAGTTTAATTTACACTAATTAAATTCATTTATGTTCAGGGGTATAATCTTTTGCCTTTCTTCAAAGACATTTTTTTTGTATTTAACATAACATTTGGACAATACTGTTTATGACATGTTTTAATATTTATTTTATGCTATTTTACAAACTATTATTTATTTTCAAATATTTTAATATTTCCGCAATAATTATTTACGTGTTAGTCAAGCATGACAAATAATAATTAAGGGCTTAAAAATAAGTAAGAACAAAATGAAGCAGTGGTCGCTCTTTATGCGTGAAATTGTTTGCTTTTGAAATAACATGTTTACTACACTATCTGCTCAAAGTACTCGGCTGTTTTATGACGTATCCTACGAAAGGTCGGCGAGTTATAAGGAGAATGTACATAAACCTATATGCTTAGCCAAACTTTTATTAGTGATTGTGTTTATATGCTTATATTGAAATTTGAAACACTCAGTTTTATTTATAGAATACTAACTTTTTTAGTAATTGGCAAAACAATGTGAAAACAGGGTTTTAATAAATAAAAATTTAAATTTTTACTGGCGACTATTAGGTATTAAATTAGTAAAAAACTTCTAGCACAAAAGTTTCTCAAAATCAGTCGAAACAAAAAAACACCCTAAGAAGAGGTAGCATGCCACCAATCTCCTAAGTAAAAGCCACCAAAAACATGGAGTTAACTTTATATTAGAGCCTCTGCTAAACCTTTATTAACTTTTTTAATGAAAATCCGTACCATTTGAACAAATTTTGCAGATCAACTGACTAACATAATAAAAATAAATTAATTAATTAATAACTAAATAAACAAATAAATCCATAAATATATAAATAAACATTCCTGGACAAAATACACAAATTGAATCTAACCAAAAGTAAGCAAATTACACGGTTATGTTATTGGTGTTAGTCAACGATTCTAACACATAGAAATATATAAATTGATAGACAGAGTTGGCCAGTGTGCGCTAGCCACTCGACCAACGAGGCGAGAAATTTATTTAATTAAAATTAAAGAAACTAGAGGTCGCCCATTGGTCAAAATTCGACTAAAATAAATTTTAATTATAAGTTATTCAATATGAATTGTGAAAAATGAATGTTCAAACATTATTAATGTTATATTTTCAATTATCTTTTTGAGAAATAACGCCATCTTCATTTATCATGACCTACTACTACTTTGTTTCCAAACATTATGAAATTTGTGAATATAGTTCCCCGTGTTGGTCTGGGCGCTTTTGCAGAATAGACCATCTGCCTTTCTTGCCAGGCAGCTCGTAAAAGGCGAGCATAGGCTTATCATCACTAACACCGTGACTAGGTGTTAGAGTTTCGCACCGACTCAACCGGATTCGTACCACCGCCTAACCTATTCCTACCGCCATAACGTCATGACGTGTTCCGGTTCGGAGGGTAAGGTAGCCGGTAATCTTACTTTTGTTCGAGGCCTAACATCCTGACCTCAGGTTGGCAACGCACCATTACCATCTTTGGTGTCTCTAGGCGGCGTGAATTTCTTACCACCAGGAAATCCGTCTGCTTGTTTGCCTTCCTATAACATAAAAAATAGAATATAGTTTGTGCGCCAATTCTGATCTTTTATTGTCATTATAATTGTGTGAGTCAAATGCATGGTAGTATGTGTAATGTTTTATTTTTTGAATTAATGCATTTTATAAGCACTATTACTGAAAAACTTTACCATTCCGCACTTCTCCTACACATAAGGTAGAAGTGTGCCAAACTTTATACACCTCCGTCAGCGCAATTTTCTTAAAAATGGGTCCTAAGTTTTTGCTTCAAGTTATTTATATTAAGATAAGAAATTAATATTAAGATAAGCTAATCCTAATTCTGATTTCTAAACGAGTTCTGACGTATTATTAATGGTTTAAAAACAAGCGAATCCGTGTGAAACAACAATAGCACTTGCGATACGCGTCTATAGCTAGAAGGTTACAAGAAAATTCAATTAATATTCAGTAGATTAAGCACGAAGAGTTCATCCGCAGCATGACGTTCAATCCAATCCATAGTATATTTCCATTAGTATGCTAAATTGAATGGTCAGCTATGCCCAGTACAAGGTAAAAGCGGAAGGCGATTTAGAATACATAATATTGGTATTTATCGCTTGTAAGGTCTAGAGGTCCTGGACTTGACTTCATGATGTCTCGGGTTCGAGTCCCGGGTCGGGGCAGCAAAAAAATTAGGATTTTCCAATTTTCTAATAAAAAATTGTCACTCGGGATTGGATATGTGCTCAGTTTGCTGATAGGCTTGTCACCTATCACATTGTGACTTAGTGTCTTCGGATAGTCGTGGGTGCCCTGATATGCGTCTATGGCTAGAAGGTTACAAGAGCATTCAATTAATATTCAGTAGATTAAGCACGAAGAGTTCATTCGCAGCATGGCGTTGAATCCAATCCATAGTATACTTCCATTAGTATGCTAAATTGAATGTTCAGCTATGTCTAGTACAAGGTAAAAGTGGAAGGCGATTTAGCTAGCTCTGTGGTCTAGCGGTCCAAGTGTTGGACTTGACTTCATGATGACCCAGGTCGGGCAACAAAAAGGAAAATGAGTTTTCCAATTTCCTAATAAAAAAAAATGTTGCTCGGAATTGGATGTGTGACCGGTTTGGCATATTGTAAGATTTAGTGTCATCGGCTAGTCGTTGGTGCCCTGGTTGTGTTTGTGCCTACGTCTTCGGGAATATAGGCGTGAAGATACTTACTTACTATTTAATATCATACACCTACATACTTATCTTCTCGCCAATTCCCTTGTGTGTAATGTGTAGTATGTAGAGAGTATCGAATACCAAGTGTCATGTCATCCATGGTCTAAAATGAGAAAAGAGAGAACTAGATTGACATACCACAATCAAATCGCTGGGGTCCTATTCGAATGTGATGTCAAGAGTGTTTACTAGCGTGTTTTTATAAAAAAAAAAGTATCTTCACGCCCATATCCCTGAAGTGGTAGGCAGAGGCACAACCAGGGCACCCACGACTAGCCGAAGACACTAAGTCCCTCAATGTGATCGGTGGCAAGCCTATCGCCAACCGGGCACATTTCCAATCCCGACCAACTCTTATTTTTAATTAGAAAATTGGAAAAATCCAATTTTCTTTTAGTTGGCCGACCCGGGATTCGAACCCGGGACCTCGTGCAGTCAAGTCCAACACCCGGACCGCTAGACCGCAGAGGCGATACAAGAAAATTTTTATAAAAGGAAATCAAAAAAGAATTGGCGTGAAGATATAAAAGCTTCATTTAATTCTTTTATTATACCTATAAAACTTTGGCCATCCTAACGCCGAAACCTCTAATATGATTTTGCCCATGTTTGAACATCGAAATTACATTGAACACAACTTTATAACACACATAACACATTTTACAAATTTCATTAATATCGAATCAAAACTAATAAAGTTGCTGTCAGCACCAACATTTTAAATACTGGACCTTTGCTAACTATGTACGTTTAATCAAAAACCACTTCATGGGTAATGTTGCATATTTTGCTGTTCACAAACTAAACTTATTATAGATGCGTGGCCTAACATCCCGGCCTCAGGTTGGCAACGCACCATTTCCACCTTTGGTATCTTTAGGCGGCGTGAATTTCTTACCATCAGGAAACCCGTCTGCTTATTTGCCTTCCAATATCGTACACAAAAATGTTATCTTTTTCAAATGAAACAAAAACAAAATACTCGTAGATGTAACGTTTTAGACATGTCAGATTAGTCCGAACTTGTCAAATTGTAATTTAATATAGATAGAATAATAGATTAAACGTCTGTAGAAATTTCTTTGTTTTGTTGGAAAGTTATCACTGCCGCCAACGGGAATACAACACCAGGAGTATCACAGATGCGTTGACTACACTTTATGAATGAGTACGCTCTTTTCTTGAAGGCTTCAAAGTCGTATTGATATAGAAATACCGCCCTTGGTAACGAGTTCCCCAGAAGTGTTTTAGGCAATTTCTCAATACAGAATGCTCTGTGTACTATTGACTATTTAATGTAGGTACTATGTACTATTTAAATTATGCGTTTCGGCTATATTCGTCAAGCTTCGGAAATCCGAATGTATTTTAAAGATATCTATATATAGAGCTGTTATTACATAATTAATCATTTCGCTTAAATTGAGATTAGGTCAGCCAATTAAAAAATACAAGTATAAAGTATAAAAAGAGTAAAAAGTGTAAAGCCAAAGCACCAAATTTAAATAGTAGTACTATATTTGATTATTGATATTTAAAAAAATCAGTCTAACATATCGAAATACCAAAATGAGTAGAAAACTTATTTTTTAAATCTTGCTTTATTTTATTTACTAGCTGCGCCCCGCGGTTTCACCCGCGTAAGTCCCAATCCCGCGGGAACTCCGGGATAAAAAGTAGCCTATATGTTATTCTGGGTCTTCAGCTACCTACATACCAAATTTCATCGTAATCGGCTTTGTAGTTTTTGCGTGAAAGAGTAACAAACATCCTTACATCCATACATACAAACTTTCGCATTTATAATATTAATAGGATTTAAATGATTTACCAAACAACATACTAGTATTAGACACATAATTTACATATTTTCAGATTACATTTTATAAGTTTTAATACATAAGCCAAAAATCATAAAATATAAATTAATAAAACGTGTTTTTTTCTGTATGTGTGAATGTGTTTTATTATTACTAAAATAGAATTAAAAATAAATTTATTCTTTATTAACGGTTACGAAGCAAATAATTATCAAAATCAAGGTTCTACGTATTATTGTGCCGTTGTTGACGTGCAAATTACAGTATATTTATTATTTTGTATTACACAAAGTGCTGTGCAGCAACTTGCCCGGATAGAGATTCTAACGCAGTGGGGATGGCTTAGTTACCGTCCACCGCTATATTAACAGAAAATAAACAAACAAACAGTCAAACTAAAGTTTGACCGAAAGGGAAATGTGTTGGTGTGAAATAAAAATCTAAACAATTGAATAAAAAAAACATTATAAGTTAGACATAATACGCTGCTGCCGGCTAAAACAAAATATGGGCGTGGGACACGACGGTCTCGAAGACTTTCCTGCTGTAAGCCTCAGCGTTTGGGGTAATGGGCGTCTTCCCTCGG
>NJDD01007244.1:18807-35013 GCA_002245505.1 Calephelis nemesis
AAATTAAGCTTAACAAAATAGACAGCGCTTCATTATTTTCCGAAATACGAATGATGTTCGTTGGTTACATGTCTGTAAACAAACACTCGATGCTGTACAGCGACAAAAACGCATATGAGCAGATGTAAGAACACCATCTCGCTAAAATGATTATAATAATTAAAGCTACAAAGTATACTATTACCTAATGTCTATGTCAACAAAAACAAGGCAAGAAAGCCATACTCAAGATAATATTTTTTTAGACACACACAAACACACATCACAACACAACACACAACACCACACACACACGTACACACATACACACTCACACACGTAACTTTCAAGATTACTTATTAATTTTAATTTTAAAATATTAGTTAATTTTATTTATCCTTATTGGAACAACTTCCGTTTGGTTTCCGGAGGTGGCGTTAATAACTGCGACACAGTCTCTGACTAATGCAGTTATTATCGTTACAACATGTAGTAACTGTATAATTGTATAATTGTTTAAAATATATATTTTCAATTTCAATTCAATTTCAATAGTATTTGATGAATAATAGCTCTTCACGTATCTGCTTTACCAACACAATCACAGCCACTCGTTAACGATGTCTAATGGAAACGATATAATTTTGATAAACCATTTTGTTACGTCATTTCAGTTAGAATCTTTTTTATTAACAATAATAATAGAATTAAATGATTTTGTACATCACTAATTTATTTTCGCTACTTCTGCCTACCTCCACTTTTCTTTTCTGTTAATGTGTCACCTTATATAAAACAACTTTGTTTTCAAATTGAATCGTTTTAAATATTGAAAACTCAATAAAATCATAGTAATTTTTTAGGTGATACACAAATAAATAAAAGATTTAATAGAGAAAATACAATAGATTATTACAAAGGTTAATAATTATCCAATTTGATATTTCAACTCTTTTCTCTTTGAACATATTTAATGTGTATGTTTTTCTATACCTACCTGTCTTTACAGTAACAAGTACACTGTATATAGCTGTTTTACGATTTTAATAATAATTGAAATATATTTCTTAAGTCTGACCAAGTTTCGTTTGATTGAATGATCAATGTTACATATTATTAGGTGGTACTTAACGTAGGTAAAATAAAATAACGTTTGATCGGGCTTTATCAGAAGGTGTCAAGAGTGTCCGAAACCAGCGTATTTGTTTAAAAATAGTAATGAAGGTGTAGGAAGCTAGGCAGGTCTTCAAGGATCATAACATTTGGCGCTGGATACTATCTGCCTGGGTTATAAGGCATTTGGCATGAAAATAAAAAAAATTGGGATACAAAACATGATTGACTTTTGAAAGAGTTTTGAATAATAATTTGTTCTTATTACAGGCTCCCCAACCTCCTCTACAGTGGACTGGGATAAGAAAAGCTACAACACACGGCCCAAACTGTCCACATTTTAACATTTTCAATAATAAACTACTTCGAGGAAATGAAGACTGTCTTTATCTCAATGTTTATTCGCCAAATTTGACACCTGAAAATCTGAAACCAGTAATATTTTATATCCATGGAGGAGGATTTAAATCAGGATCAGGCGATGACTCATTTTATGGTCCCGATTTTCTTGTTGATCAAGATGTAATAGTTGTAACTATGAATTATAGGCTCGAAGTTCTTGGATTCCTATGCTTAGATATAACAGACGTTCCCGGAAATGCTGGCCTTAAAGACCAAGTTGCAGCATTAAAATGGGTCAATAAGAATATTTCAAACTTTGGAGGGGATCCCAATAATATAACTTTGATGGGACAAAGTTCAGGTGGAGCTGCTACAGCCTTACATACGTTATCGCCGATGTCAAAAGATCTTTTCAAACAAGCAATCATCATGAGCGGAGTTCCTTTTTGTGACTGGAGTATACCGTTTTATCCACAAAAACGTGCATTTATACTCGGAAAACAGTTAGGGCTAACAACAGAAGATCCTCAAGAATTACTGGATTTCTTACAAAGTCTACCAGTTGAAAAGTTATTGAATCCAAGCCCATGTATTACTGGATTAGAATTATCAATAAATAATCCATACAAAATTTATCATTTTACACCAGTCAAAGAAAAAGAATTAGGTCAAGAAGCATTCTTACTTGATGACCCAATCGAATATATGAAAATCGGAGAGAATAATGCTTCCATAATAACTGGTTACACCAGCGATGAAGCACTGCTTGGCTTATCTACTTTTGTACAACCTCCTGATTATGAACTTGTTGAAGATACAATTGTTCCTAGAAAAATCTTATACAACTCTTCATCCAAAATAATACTGAATGTAGCTAAGGAAATCAAAAAGAAATATTTTACTGGAGCTTGCAAAATCGATAACAACATTGATCTAATTGAATACCTGTCGGATACTACGTTCCTGTATGATACTCTCAAATTTGTAGAGCTATTCAAGAAATACAATAAAAATAAATGTTATTTGTACAAATTTTCTGCGTTTACTGAAAGAAATTACTTTGGAAATCGATCACAACATGGTGTTGTGGGAACATCACATTTAGACGACTTGTTATATTTATTTCAACCTAGATCAATCAACCTTCCAGTAATTGAAAAAAGTTCAAGCTATAAAATAATTCAACAAACATGTAAACTGTTTACCAATTTCGCAAAATATGGGTGAGGTGATTTAGTTTATTTTTTTTGACCTGTAACAAAAATTTTGAATAAATAAGATGCAGATTTTATTCGTCAGTGGTCAGGCTTTGATTCCTAACAGACTAGCAGTTGAGCATAGAACATAGATAGATGGCTATGCTAGATAGATTAATTACAATTTTTCCCAATAATTTTGGTCTGGGTCTGTAATTACAATTTTTTCCCAATAATTTTTGTCTGGGTCTAATATTAAAATTTTTCCCAATAATTTTGGTCTGGGTTCTCTGTGAAAAATAGACCATATGCTTTCCTGCCAGGCAGCTCGTAAGATGATTACGCGGGTCATTACCAACAAGACCATAAGGGATAGAGTACCATACTTCAACTCGTCGGGGTAGATATCCACCGCCTAGTTATTCCTGCCGCTATAATGACAGTTTCAGGTTCCGGTTTGGACGGTAGGGTAGCCGGTAAACTTGTACTGGGCCTAACATCTAGGCCACAGGACAACGAAGCGCCTACAACATCCATGGTATCTATAAGCCACGGTTATGAACTTGTAAAAACCTCGCGGTAAGCAACATGTTAGTCTTTAAAAAAAAAGTCATGACATCGGAGGCTACACGGGTCCCCTTGTTTTATGTCATGTCACATAAAAAATAACATTTATATTAACTAAAATACTTAATTTAACTGATATATAATTCGTTCACTTCAAACTCCAACTTCCAATGAAATGAGATTGTCTTAAAAATTATAACACACAAACTTCTCTTAAAAACATGCGAACGGTCTTTACGTCTAGAATTTAGAATCTCGCAGCGACTCGCCCGGATTGGTACCACCGCCTTACCTATTCCTGCCGCCATAATGTCAGCGCTTGACGTTGACGTGTTCCAGTTCAGAGGGTAGGGTAGCCGGTAAAAATACTTTTGCTTGAGGCCTAACATCCTGGCCTAAGGTTGGCAACGCACCATTTCCAACTTTGGTGTCTCCAGGCAGCGTGAATGTCTTACCATCACAAAATTCGTCTGCTTTTTTGCCTTCCAATATCATAAAAAACATATTCGTAATAATAAAGGTTAAATAAAAAATATATGTATCTATGTACAATAAAAAGATTCTAGGAAGAATAATGGGGATCGGTTGTATCGGTTAGCAAACTACAACATTTTTTTCGGAATTACCATTTTTTTCATATTTCAACTTTGATGGAAAAAGAGGGGTGGTATAAATCGACAATTTAGAACACCCCTCTTTTTCCGTCGGGTGTATATATGTGTGTGTCTTGTGGTCATAACTCTTAAACAAACAGACCGATTAACAATGTTTTTTTTGTATAAAAGCTGACATGATTAAAATAGGTTTTGTCAGGGGTTTTTTCGTTTAAATTTATCATTATACTAGTTATCCGCCCGCGGCTTCGCCCGCGTGAAATTCCCAAGGGAGCATTTAATAGGAATAAAAAGTACTCTATCACCCAAGTCAGCTCATACCCTGTCTGTATACCAAACTTCATCAAAATCCGTTGAGTTGTTTCTTCGTTATTGAAGGACAAACATCCAAACAAAGAAACTTTCACATGTATAATATAGTGTGATTTTTTGTAAGCTTATTTTAACCAAAGTTTTGAAATATGTTTGATAAAACGGCTATCTTAATATATATAAATCTCCTGTCACGATGTTTGTCCTCGATGGACTCCTAAACTACTTAACTGATTTCAATGAAATTTGCACACCGTGTGCATTTTGATCCAACTTGAGATATAGGATAGCTTACATCTCAATTTTATGATAAAAAAAAATTACCGTCCGAGCGAAGCCGTATTCTATATAATATAGTAATTGAATCTTGTTCTATTTTTCGAGTCGAATATTTCTGAGATATCTTCAACTGATTCATAAACATAAGTGACTAAAGTTCCCGTCACGAGAAGCTATAAATTATGTAAACAAACGTTCGGGAGTTAACAACATTTGGGTCAAAGATAAAAGTTTTTTTTTAAATATTTAATTATAAATTCAATTAATTAATAATTTAAATATGTATAATAAATTACGTATGTTTTGACATTTTTTTCGTGGCAAATTGATTTCCTTAGATGTACTGGGTACTGGCTTCATTATACGTTAATACACAATAACAAATAATGGATAAAAAAAATTAAAATTAAGGCAACAATTAACAAAACTAACAACAATAACAAAGTTATAACGAAAAGATAAAAAAAATAACAATAACAACCAAATCCGTGATTTTAATAAAGCAATGAAAAATTCAAAACTCGAATGACGCGTTTATTTCAAAAAGGTTTGCATTCCCGGCGACCGGCGCGTCCCCGTACCAAGACACTCAAACGTCAGTCGTTAGATATGATCCGACTAAATTAAGTAGGTTGTTACTTTCATATAACCCGTCTATATTTTTATTTCGATTGAATATGGTCAGTTCATTATTGTCTCGAAGTAAAAATAATTACTTGGTAAAAGATGTTTGTTTACATAATTTATAGCTTCTCGTGACGGGAACTATAGTGAACTTCATGTCACATGATATTAACAGTTGTTAACAGTTTACATGGAAAAAATTGTCGGTTTAGATTTTCATTTTCCCTACAATTTTTCCGATTTTTCTTTTTAATAAGCACCTTCTCCTGACAGTAACTGACACAACAAAAAATAATTACGAAAAGTTCATCTGTTTAGGTGTGATGCGAAACGGGAATTATTTTTTATGAATGTAATACTAGCCGTCCCGGCAAACTTCGTTTCACCCGTTCAGTTTGTATGGAAAAAATAAAGTATGGTTTTTCCTTGCAATTTTGCTGGGTTTTCTCTTCATAAGAACATTGTCCTGATTACAAATAACATAATAAAAAAAATAATAAGACAAATCGATCCAGTCGTTCGGAAGTTTTGCGCTTAGTAACACATGTATCTAGTGATTCATTTTTATTTTATACTTCTCCATAGTTTAACATTTATCGGCACGAAGTTTTTTCCCCGTGTTGGTCCGGGCTCCTTTGCAGAATAGACCATCTGCCTTCCTGCCAGGCAGATCGTAAAAGGCGAGCATAGGCTTAACGTCACTAACACCGTGACATTTGACTAGGTGGTAGAGTTTTGCAGTGACTCGCCCGGATTGGTACCACCGCCTTACCTATTCCTGCCACCATAACGTCATGACGTGTTCCGGTTCGGAGGGTAAGGTAGCCGGTAAACTTACTTTTGCTTGAGGCCTAACACCCTGACCTCAGGTTGGCAACGCACCATTACCATCTTTGGTGTCACTAGGCGGCGTGAATTTCTTATCATCAGGAAATCCGTCTGCTTGTTTGCCTTCCTATAATATAAAAAATAAAAAAAAATACGAAGTTACAATTTACAAGTAACCGTTAATCTATAATATAAAAATGAATTGTTAAATGTGTTGATAAGAGCATAACTTCCAAGCGACTGAACCGATTTGGATAATTCTTTTTTTTTTTGTTGTTTTAGTTATTGTCAGAAGGTTTCTCACGAAGAGAAAAATTGGGAAAAATTGCAAAGAAAATGGGAAAAGTAATACTTTATTTTTCCTATACAAACTGAACGGGTGGAACGAAGTTTGCCGGGACAGTTAGTTTACAATATATCTATGTCTTAATTATATGTTACACTTTCTTAAACCTTCTTATTTTTTATTTTGGTGACAGTACAAGTAATGTCTTATTTTCTTTATGGCTTTATATATTTTTAGGAATCCAACTCCTGACGAATCTTTGGACGTTATCTGGCCGGAATACGATGACAATTTGAAGTATATTAACATAGCAGAAAAACTTGTTCAAGAAGAGGGAGCTGAAGTAGATGTGGTACAATTTTGGGACAAGATTTACGAAATGGCTGGCGGCTCTTACGAATCTTTTTTAAATTGGCTCTGCTAGATAAAAAACAATGTGCTCTTTAAAAAACATACATACAGGCGACAAAATGTCTTCAGTGTATATTTTTGGTCGCCTCGTTGCGATTCCGAAGACATTTTTTACCTCGCACAACATCTTTTGTGGAATCAGTTACCGAGGGTGGTACTCCCAAACGATTACGACTAGACACCTTCAAGAAAAGAGCGTACTCATTCCTTAAATGTCGGCAACCCTGGATCTGTGATACTCCTGGTATTGTGGATGGCCGTGGGCAGTGGTGATCACTTTCCATCAGGTGACTCACTTGCTAGTTTGCCTCCTCTTGTATAAAAAAACAGTGATTAAAAGTGTAATGCTCTACAGCAGAGCTATTCAGATAAATACCTATCAATTATACCTTAGAATACTTTACATCCAACGCATATAACATTTATAGGCGGCGCATAACTGTGCCAGTGGTATATTATGAAATAACTGTCATTTAAAGCAGCTTCGCTGGGAAACATATTCCCCAACAAACCTGTAACTTTTAAACTATAAAACTGTTTATTTTTTATGGAAAAAACTGCACAAAAGCTTGTTGAATTATACGTGTACTAAAATATCTTTGTTTTGATGTTAGTTTTGGGTAAATCAATCCATTTAATCATAAGAAACTTCTAAAAATGCCTTGTCATTTTAAATTAGTACTAGCAGACGCGGCCACCTGTTGTGGCTAAGATTTTTGTCGTATTTCAATAATATTCTAACAACAAATTGAGATATAAGCTATCTTAATTTTAAGATTGGATCAAAATGCAAACAGTGAATAAATTTGATTAAAATCGGTTAAGTACTTTAGAAGTCCATCGTGGACAAACGTGACTCATTATTTCTAAGTATATAAAAACAATTGATCGATATTTATCAGGATGATCCTACTACAGAGTATGTGTGTGCAGAAAGCATAAATTTTGATATATTTAAGTGACAATAATTACTACTTATTTTCTTATCTGTGACATTAATGATATATTTGTGTACACTGAAAAGATTTTACAAAAAATATTAGAATTGGTTTAATAATTAAACACTCTTAAATTTAAAATATTTTCTTCAGAATTCTTGTATTCGTGAGTTTTTCTTAGGTATTGAAATATGTATGAAGATAACTTAAGCACAGTAAAACTGCAAGGAACCACTTCGATTTCAACTAATAAATCATCTACCTACACAGAAATCTAGTATTTACTTCGTGTCTTTGGAATCCCATCTTTAGATCCAGATGTAGTAGCAAAGGTGGTCTACCTGTATAAATAAAAGATTTTAAAAATCGGGTTATAAATGACGGAGAACGTATCCTTTTTATTTCCCATAGGTTTAAAGAAAAAGGTTTCATCTGAAAGACAGAAGTTGAACTTTAAGCTAAATTATCATGAAAATCAAATGAGAAATAGATATCTTCAACTGTATCAAAAAAGTGATAGCTTTTCACTTTTTGCTAAAAGTCACAAGTAACTTGTAGTTTATAGTTGGGTTAATACTCAAAGGTTTAAATCTATGTAGATACCACTGCTCGTTGTAATTTTACAACTCAAGAACGAGCTCACCTATCCAAACCAAATGTTTAGGCTTTGTTTAGACTATTTAGTAGATGGTTTATGTGAAGTTTGTATAAAATCGTTGGAGCGGTTCTTCATTTATCACATTTTTCGTAACAAATGAATTCAATAAATGGCAGATCGTTTTGCTAATGGGTATTTTTCTGTCAAATTGAGATTTTTTTTAGTTGTTTTTTTATGTCAATCATGCAGTCATAAACGTAGCGAAGCACGTACCGGGCCGGGCCGGGCAGGTATTAATATAGAATAATTGTATGTCGTACCTTTTAAAGTCGTCAAGAGTTTTGTTAATTTCAACTTAGTTTTTTTTTCTTTTTTGATAAGAACCTTAAATGCCTCTACTACATAATTAAAATGACATGTAAATAAAAAAACTTAAAATCCTGAATTGCTTTAAAACTTAACTTTAAAACTACACATTTTTAAAAATCAGTGATGCATCTGCTTATACCTTTATGTTACAGATATTTATGGGTAGTTGTGATCATTTACTTTCAGTTTACCAGTTTCCTTTTATATGCCTGGTTATATGCTGAGCGGGTAATTATGTATTTTGGTATTACTATCGAAGCTACAACTAGGAGAAGTTGTATATACGCTAGGCACATAATTTCTAGCTAATCCTACATGATGATGTTACAATTACTAATGCCCTGAATACATGAATAAATGAATGAATTAATATGATTTATTATGTACTAACATTTACAAAAAATAGAGACACATTTATAATATTTCACTTAAGGTACACAAAGGCGGTTTTGTCGGGGCGGTCTCTGCCAGACAACCTTAGGATAAAGGAGAACATTAATGTGTTTACAAAACTAATGTAAGAGCTTCATATCAAATATAGATATCTATAAACTAATACTAATAATTACATTGTTTTATTTTAAACTAGCTTTCCGACCGCGGCTTCACCCGCGTGGAATTTGTTTATGTCGCGCCAATTGCATTCCTTCTTTTAACCCCAATTTTCCCCCCTTGAGGTATAATCCCCATTTTATCCTAAGGAAGCATTTAATCGGAACAAAAAGTTTTCGATTACCCAAGTCAGCTCATATCCTGTCTGTATACCAAATTTCATCAAAATACGTTCAGTAGTTTCTGCGTGATTAACGGACAATCATCCAAACAAACAAACTTTCACATTTATAATATTAGTGTGATGCATTATATACATATGATACATTAAATATACATAAATGTATTCAATCCTTGGGTCGGGCAACAAAAAATAGAAAATTGTATATTTTAAATTTTCTAATAAAGATACCGATGCATGGGACTACATATTATTTGCCCGGTCGGCGATAGGCATACCACTTATCATTTTGTGGGAATAAGTGTCTTCGGCTAATTGTGGGTGCCCTGGTTGTGCCTCTGCCTACATCTACAGGAATTTGGGCGTAAGGATACTTTTTTAAAATATAGTAAATATGCAATGAATTCAAAAATACAAGACCTAAAACAATACACATATTATAATAACTGATAATACATCATATTACCAATAAATAAAACAATAATAATAAAGCAAGCAAGCATCTTTACGTCCATATCCCCGAAGAGGTAGACAGAGGCACAATCAGGGCACCCACGACTAGCCGATTACACTAAGTCCCACAATATGAAAACTGTGTGTAAAATGTAAAAAAATGTGTGTTAAACGAATAATTTATTCAATCTCTGCCTACTGCTTCGGGGATGTGGGCGTACAGGTATTTACTAAGTAACTCAGGTTTAATCCGAGGGTGGTGTCAATTGTATGACACTTGTCTGTATATACAAGTATATGTAGGAAAACATTAACTAATGAATGTGGAAAAATCTAATCAGATTTGTAGTTATGGTAATACTTGGCATTCAATACTCTCTGCCCACCCCGCAAGAAAATTGTCATTAAAATATACGTATGTATGTATGTATGTATGTATGTATGAAGTCCCCAAACTCCAAATGCTCGCGCTGGTAAGTCGAACGTTGGTTCACGCACAAACTATTAACACCACATTAGCAGATTTGTAAAACTTTTAATTTTTATTTTTTCCTAGTGTGAATGCTGTATAACAGAGTAAAAAACTATATTATCTAAATTAAAGAAGAGCTATAATACAATGAAAAAAAACGCCTAATAAATTATATCTTAAATCACCATTTGCACAATACGAACACTTAAATTTAGGCGTTTTTATTTATTTTGTTATTACTTGTCTGTCCTTAATTATTTTGCCCTCTATATATTGTTAATTGTATGGTAGTAATCTTACTTTCCAAATTAATTTTTAATCGGGATACAACTAACAAATCTTTCTTTTTTAACATTTAGATATCTGCATTTCTGGGTCTAGGTGTTTATTAAATATATTCTGGTATCTATTTAAGTATTTATATGTACTAGTATCGTTGACTAACACCCATAACACAAGCATATAATTTGCTTACTTTGGGGTTAGATTCAATTTGTGTAATTCGTCCAGGGATATTTATTTATTTATTTTTCAAAATCCTAATGTCAATTGCCTAAAATATAAAGACCGAAAAACGCCTAAAATTTTTATGTTGCAAAATTACTTGAAATTTATAAAAATAGTGTGCATGTAAGCAAGCATGAAATAACAACTACAGTAGGTACTACTATTTAAATTTTGCGCTTCGGCTTTGTAATTTTTACTCTTACACTTTATACTTTTATTTTTAAATTGGCTAACCTAATCTAAATTTAAGCGAAATGAATAATTATGTAATAACAACTCTATATATCTTTAAAATACATTCGGATTTCCGAAGCTTGACGAATATAACCGAAGCTCATAATTTAAATAGTACTACTATACGCAGGTACTAAACTATGTTTTAAGCAAACTTAAAAAATGTATACATTAGTTTTTCCTTTAGTTACGATAAGTGGGGGTATTGTTTATCTTTGCTTCTTACTTGCATGCAAGGAAACATGCGTGCGTGTACTATAAAATATAATATCATTTGAAACCCTAATTGAATTGATTCTATTATTACTCTAGTTTTGTTTTGCTAGTTTTGCCTGTAAACTTTCCTTATGCACGAGGAAAAATAAGTTTATCGGCTTCAGGATGGCAACGCATGCTCAATACAACATAAAGCAAAAAAGAAAAGCCACAAGTCTGGATCGTCGGTATTTTAAATAGTGGTATTATATCGATACATCAGGGTTCTTACCGAGAAATCTGTAGATCAAGGCCTAATAAAACAGTGGGCATATACACATTTGCATATTAATTTATTAATTTAAATGTAAAAAAAGAAATAAATTTGTTAATTTAAACGTTATCTCATTTTTTAAATTTTATTACAAAAAATAAAGGAAATAAGCAAAAATTAATTATACCTAACTTAAAGAAATATTAATTATACTTAATCATTTCTTTTTCTGTTAATTTTAAAATCGTAAAAGAACCGTGTCTAAAAATATTGCAGAAAATTTTTTGAAGATTCTAAAACATACAAAGTCTACAGACAGACAAAGTTTAAAACACATACCTATTTTTAACTGACTTCCCAAAAAACCAAGAATTTATTATCTGGACTTCTTTTTTTGAACTTGATGAATCAACTCTGACTGGTTATGTTTTGTTAAAAAGCATATTATGCTTTTTGGTGGATCTATCTATACTAATATTATAAAGCTAAAGAGTTTGTTTGTTTGAACGCGCTAATCTCAGGAACTACTGGTCCGATTTGAAAAATTCTTCCAGTGTTAGAAAGTCCATTTATCGAGGAAGGCTATAGGTTATGTATCAGAGCACTAACGAAAAATGTTTCAAAATCGGGAGAAGGACGTAGGCTACTTTTTATCTAAAAATTTTAACGGGTAGCATTGGAAAGCTAAATATTAAATAAATAGACTACGCAGGCGAAGCCGCGGGAAACACCTAGTAATATATAAAATTCTCGCCTCTGTGGTTTAGCAGTCCAAGTGTTGGACTTGACTTAACCGGGTTTGATTCCTGGGTCGGGTAACAAAAAGAAAATATGGTTTTTCACATTTTCCAATAAAAAAAAATAGTGCTCGAGTCTGGATATGTGCCCGGTTGACAATAGGCACCTATCACTTTGTGGGACTTGGTATCTTCGGCTAGTTGTTGAAGCCCTGGTTGCGCCTCTGGCAACCTATTCGGGGATATGGGCGTGAAGTTACTACGACAACTACTACTACCATCTATTCCAGTCACCATAATGACTCTGCCATGGTCCGGTTCGGAGGGTAGGGTCAGCCGGTAGACTTCCACAATAGGTCCAACGTCCCATCCACAAGACAGCAACATAGCTGCGGATGTGTACGTGATGTGCGCGATTCATAGCCTTGTAGTTCTTCGGTTAACTTGGCCATCGCATTATGAGTAAACTAATTGTAATTGTTTTTTGTTGTGTTAATTATTGCTAAGAAAGGTTTTTAACCGAGTTCAAAAAAATGAGGTTCTCAATTCGGCTGTATGGGGCCAATTGGTCCCATAAAAAATTGATTCAGATACCCATAAGTTTTTATTATGTGACCATTCTTTTATCTGCTTTCACCTATCCCGATGTCTATTTTTATTAAGGTAAATGATATCAGCAATTAACATAAAAATATTAAACAGATATGACTACGTTAAATTTAATACCTACTAGGCACCGACTTCAAACCTGTAATTAGTAAATGGCATATATAAATAATCGGTAGGTATATAATTAAGATTAACTCTTTATTATTTTTTTAACTTTAGTTTTGAAGTCGGTTTTTTAACGTAGTTATTTATATTATAACAGAACATTTACGAGAAAAAACACTAGATAATTTAAGAATTCAATATTCATAGTAGTGACACGCAATGGCGGTGATTCTACTATTCGTAAACTAAACTTATTTTAGATGCGTACTATCTTCTTTAAATGAAACAAAAACAAAAGAGATGGAAGATTTTAGACATGTCATGTTAGTCCGGACATGTTTTCCGAGTGATAGATTAAATGTCTTTAGAAATGTGTACAGACTAATTTGACAGTACTAAAAGTGTTTTGTCTTTTTTTGAATGAATGAATAAATACACTTTATTATGCACCAAGATTTACAAAAAAAAATACACACTTTTTCACTTATAATAATATTTGACTAAGGTGCACAAAGGCGGTCTTATCACTTCAGAGCGATCTCTGCCAGACAACCTTAGGGTGAAGGAGACAATTTAAGTTATTTAAAAACTAAGGTAGGGCTTCATAAAAAGTACATTAAATATACATACAAATAATAATAAGCACAGAATTACAAAAATACATATATCATACATATATTACCAATAAAGTAATAATAAATTAAATAAATAAATAAAACATTTATACATATATATGTAAATAGTATGATAATAATATACATACATAATGTATGGAATGCACAAACTGTAAAAAGAGAGAAAAAAAGAAGCAAAACACGATGTTAAGGATATTACTCTAAGTTGTATTCTACGTATTTAAATAATATTTTTTTAATAATGTTTTAAGAGACCTTATGGATTCAGCCTTTTTTTAATCTGTATTGGCAATGAGTTCCAAAGACGAATAGCCTGACACGTAAAAGAAAAGTGGTAATAATTATAGTTTTGGGTTGGCACGCGCAAAGAGAGATTATCCGTCGATCTTAGTTCCTTGAAATCATTTCTCAAAAATTGGAATCTTTCTTTTAAGTACACAGGCGTACGGGGATCAAATAAAATAGAGTACAGGAGACAAAGAATATGTAGATTCCGACGAAGGCGGATTGGCATCCACTTGAGTCTTAACCGGTACTCAGAGATATGATCATATTTACGAAGGCCAAATATAAACCTAACGCAAAGATTTTGAAGACGCTCAAGTTTGTTAAATTGCTCATTGGTTAAGTCAGTATAACAAGTATCTGCATAGTCTATTACGGATAGAAGTAAAGATTTTGCTTTTCCTATTGCTTTTTCTATTACTTTTGTTGAACGAAGATAGAGATAACTTAAAATTAGTTTAGCGAGTGGTAAAAAAATTACCACAAATATTTCTTAAGATATTTTATTTTTTAACACCTTGCTTGGGATGTTTTCACAATTATTTTAATTATTAAGAAAAATTTTACTTCATTTCATAACCTTAAACCCCTTTATTTTCTTGCTGACGAATGCTGTAATTCAAACAATAACGAAGCGTAGTAAAACTGCACAAAAAACCGTACAAAAAAACTGCAAAAAAAATCATTTTTTCGAAATATGGCAAATGGTTCCGAAATGGTCCCACACAAATTGTATTAACATCGTACTATCACTTCACAAAATGGAATTTCATTTCTTATAAAATAATTAAATCTTTCATTTTACTAAGTGACAGAGTCCTGTGTCCTCTATTAGGTTGGTAATAACATCCCATCTTGGAGTTTTTAACCGACTCCAAAAAAAATTATCCGTTATTAAAGTTCATTTTATCTGGCTAGTGCTTTTTGAGTTATAAAAAATTACTAGTAGGATCTTGACAAAATTATGTGGGACCATTTCAAAACATTAATTACTATATTTAAAAAAAACATATCAAACCGCGACGTGGTACCCAATAAAATAGTCGGTTTTTGCAGTTTTACTGAGCTTAATTATTTTATTACTATCAATAAGTACATCCTACTTGTATTATATTTATAAGCTACGTATGTATATACTCATAACCGGCGTCTATTAATTCTTACCATAAAAAAATTACGTCTGCTTGTTTGAACGGTCGAATCGAAAAAAGAATAATTTTAAACTGTAAGTATCAAAATAGCAAAATAATTTCATAAATATAATTAAGTAAAATTAAATAATTAAAAAATAAAAAAACTGTTTCCATAACTCATTTGGCCCATCCAAAAAGTAACAATTAGTCATATTAATGAGTTAATATTAAAATAACAAATCTCTTAAAATAAAAATACAATTTTTATGTTTGTTATTTTATTTGAATGCATTTTTATATATTGTGGTCAATTTGAGAAACAGTTACTATCTGTTTTTTGATCAGTTCATACACAACACACAATTTTTTATAATACAAAAATGGTAAAAGTACACGTAGAGCAAGGTTGGCTGGAAGGGAAAAGAGTCAAGTCTGTGATAAATAACAAGCATTTCTTTAGTTTCAAGGGCATACCATACGCTGCGCCGCCAATTGGTAAACTCAGATTTAAGGTGATTAGCATTTTGAAGCTATTTTGTTGGTCCGTGTTCCTGCCAGGCAGCTCGTAAACGGCGAGCATAAGCTTACCGTCACTAACACCGTGATATCTGACTAGATGGTAGAATTTCGCAGCGACTCGCCCGGATTGGTACCACCGCCTTACCTATTCCTGCTGCCATTACGTCCAATGCTTGCCGTTGACGTGTACCGACTCGGAGGCTAAGGTAAACTTACTTTTGCTCGATGCGTAACATCTTGGCCTCAGGTTGGCAACGCACTATTAACACCTTTGGTGTCTCTAGGCCGCGTGAATTTATTACCATCAGGAAATCCGTCTGCAGTATTTTAATTCAATAACCAGTCATTTTTGTATAAGCACGTATATATATTTGTAGATACGTAGATAGCTTATACCAATATATAAATATATATAAGTATGTAATAAATTAAAAAAAACATATGTATGTAGCTATTTCATGTAATTAAATTATGAATATATGAAATGTGTCTATATAATTATCTTTATTTTCTCTAAAAATATCAAAGTGTATGTGTTACATGAATATACAAACATGAATATTATTCACGTGGCACCTGCACACTAGAGTCTTCTTGGGTGCAAAGGTTGACTGGTGAATAATACTAGTATGCCAAGTAACTTTTGAGTGTTTTGGGGGGTTTGTTTCGCTTCTTATACGAACTTAGTTTGACATTATTTTATATTTTCATTTGACAACAAATGAAAACTCTTAATTATGCTAAGTATTATCAAAATTGGTATATCCGTTCACGCGTGATACGATGATTTCATTTTTTATGCAAACCTTATTAAAACAAAGATTAAATTTACATACACACACACACACACACACACACA
>NJDD01007247.1:0-12231 GCA_002245505.1 Calephelis nemesis
TTAATTAGAACTGTTACATTTGTTTGCACGGGAAGTATTTTATTACGGTATTTACGAACTTTACAGTTAGCAGGTAAAAACTTTTTAAGATTAGGCACTTCATTTTGTATATCATAAACAAAGCGATAAAGTAAAGTAGTAAAGGTTGGTGAATACTCAACAAATACGTACTCTAATTTATATATACTAGTGGTCGCCCGTTCGTCGAAATCCAACAATAACAAATTTTAATATCTTGCTGATAAGAACGCCATCTTCATTTCTTAAAACTAACTACTTTGTTTCCAAACTGTATGGTGCGCCATCTGTGATCTTTTAACGATATCATCAATATATTTATTTGTGTGTGTCAAATGTACGGTAGTGTGGGTAATGTTTTATTTATTGATTTAAAGTACTTTATAAACATTATTAATAAAAAATATTAGCGTCCTGCATTTCTCCTACACATAAACTCTAACTGTACCAAATTTTATGCTCCTCCGTCATCGCCATTTTCGTTAAAAGGAGTCCAAAGTTTTTGCTTCACCTATTAGTATATAGATAATAAATAGTTTTACTGAAAACTTTTTTTGTTTAATTTTTTTTAAAAACAAAGCACATTAAATTGGGGCAATCTACCAATACTGGTTATAACGCATTTTTGCTGTGCAATTTAGTAAGTTTTATATACTACTCGTATACTCCCGCCTCGCTCATTATTGGCATCGGCAATAAAAAGGATCCTTTGGCAAGTAGTAGTGTAGTCAAAAGCACATTGTAAGAAATCATGCCATGGCGTGCTTATATATAATTCAGGGCAAAATAAAATAACGTTCTAATAAATTATTCTTGTGATCTATGATTTTGTAGCTATGTTTATTATGTGATTACTTGGTCAATATCGAATAGGCTATGATAATTTTCATTTCGAAAAGCATGATACCTGCTTCGCAGAGGCTTTCCATTTAGACGTGATAGTCAACATTAGTTACAATATTTTTAATAATGCATACAATTTTATTTTCCTTGATGATGTAGTAACAAAATTCGTTTGATTTTGGCAGTTTTTTTTTCGTATAGTAAGAAAGAATATTGTTTTGAATTTTAACACATTTAATTGTTGAAAAATGTAAAAAACGTGGTGTCATTCGATACTAAATCTTAATTTATTTCTTGTATCACAAATTACAGCACTAAATATAAGTATATTAAAAACATAATTTTGTTACAGACCAAATTGTTCAAACTCCGATCGGTGAGTTATATAAAGAATATTGACATTGGTCGTAATGTTGTTGCACACTCCCTAAACTTTTTAAGTTATCGCTTTGTTCTTTCAACGAAAGCAACAGAAAGAGACAAAATACTTGTAGAGCTTTCAAATTAGACCGTACACGTCATTTCTACAGGCGTTTAATCTATTAAAAACATTACAATTAGAAATGTTCGGCCTAATCTGATATGTCTAAAACGTTCCATCTCTTTTGTTTTTGTTTCACTTGAAAAAGATAGCATGCATCTAAAATAAATTTAGTTTGTGAACAACAGAATTACCACCATTGTTTAATAAAAGTGTGTGTATACTAGTTGTGGGTCTAGATGGTTAGAAAGACGGATGAAAACGAATTTTTTTTGTGATCATGGAAGGCAAACAAACAGGCGGATTTCCTGGTGGTAAGAAATATACGCCGCCTAGAGACACCAAACGTGGTAATGGTGCGTTGCCAATATGAGGCCGGGGTGTTAGGCCTCAAGCAAAAGTAAGTTTACCAGCTACCTTACCCTCCGAACCGGAAAGCGTCAACGGCAAGCATTGGACGTTCAGGTGGCAGGAATAGGTAAGGCGGCGGTACCAATCCGGGCTAGTCGCTGCGAAACTCTAAATGGTGCTTTGCTGTAGTTATTTTGAATTATTTGTGATCCTATGTGGTTACTTTATATCTTTTATACGACATTTCACTTTGAATATACATTTTTCTTATGTGCTCCAAAGAAAATGAACTAATGCATTCGAGAAGTTTTTAAAAACTATCTGCAAGGTCAAGAATCAAAATTATAAAAAAAAAAACATATTAGCCGCACAAGCAGTAACTCATATGCGTCAACATGTTTATAAACTACCACCGGATCGGAATCGCGGCCACACACTAAATAGATCTGAGCCTTTGCCATGAGTTGGTATAGATTTCGCTTGTCGACATCTGAAACATTTTTGGTCTAAAAATGAGTTTCTCGTACCAATAGAGGCGCTGTTCAAAGTTTCTATACCAATAATCTACAGAGATTGTAGCGAGAGTAGTAAACTTGACAAGCCGTAAACTCGTGGTAAGGGCTCTGGCGAATGAAACTCAGCAGACTTGTCATTTTTAAACTAATTGTACGAGTATGTAATATTATCATACACAAAAAAATTCCTAAACTGTATACTAAATATCAATGTTGTATTACAGCACAGAATGGCATCGGAAACTTGGGTAACAAACTATAATTAGACTTAATTTAGCAATATTTAAATCTCGTCTAGAGCGCCGTGCTCTACAGAGCATAGAGAAATTTCTTTTCTTCACTATTCTATGGACTGCGGTCGAAAGAGACAAGTACATTGACGGTTTGAATGTTGGATTAGTTACTATAGTAGTAATTATATAAATAATCATGAACTTGTGGTTGTATTTACCGACTGCATGGATCTTCATTAATAATATTTTCATATTTTATATCCTTTTGCATATCATTATCATGTATAATACCATATTACCATAAATGCACGGGTATTAGCAGTTGCAATTTTACTGCCTTATTCATAAAAAATAGTTAAGTAACCTCCTAAGCATTGCTTAACTAATCATTTGATTAAGACTTAAGCATTGCTTAAAAATTTGTTATTCATAAAGTTCATTTTGACATTGCTTAGTTAAATACTGCTTAACTTGGTAGGTTTTGGTAGAAATGTGGCTGTATGCGTATTTCTTTTGCTAAAAGTGGATTAAACAATTGTCATCCGTTATCAACATCGTTGTTTCTGAATACGGTGTCGGACATCTATAACCTCTTGCTAAAGAGTATTTATATTTCTACAATAAAATACTCGTACATATTGTACTACAATAAAATTAAATTTATTAGAGTAAATAAAGTTGATGCAACCTATACACAAAACGTTTAAATTGATACACTGCATTTCAAAAATAATGGTTTTAATGCATATACATTATCAGGCTTATTCATAAACGTTGCTTAACTTTTAATCACCAATTTAAGCAATGCTTAAAAAAATTCTTATTCATAAACGCTATTTAGCGTTAATCATTTGTTTAAATATACTCTTAAATAGCTGTCACTTTAAGCAACCTCGGACCCTTGTTTAAAATTTTAATCAACAAAATGGCTGACTAAATTTCAAACAGCTGATTTTATGTGCATTAACAAAATGCAACAACTAGCCATTTAATATGGCTTATTTGTGTATTCTTATGATTTTTTTATAATACACGCATTGAAATATTTTGATTTCGTTGAAGTGTGGACAAAATTGGATGGGATATGTTGGATTTTGGAACAATATAGGACTGTAATAACATGTTTTATTATGGAGATGGCCAATGACTCCTACGAAGAAACAAATAGTTTTCCAGAGCATTTTGTTATGATTTTGGAAGCATAAAAGTAGACAGATTTTCTGATTGTGAGAATTTCACGCCGTCGAGAGACACCAAAGGTGTCAATGGTGAGATTCCAACCTGAGGCTGGGTTGTCATGCCCCGAGCAAAAGTAAGTTTACCGGCTACTTAACTCTACGCACCCGAACAATTCAACAGCAAGCGCTGACGTTATGGCGGCAGGAATATGTAAGGCGGTGGTACCGATCCCGGTGAGTCGCTGCGAAATTCACCTCCTAGTAAGTTGTCACGGTGCTAGTGACGGTAAGCCTATGCTCGATTTTTACGCGCTGTTTAACTCCTGTTAGATGGTAGATGGTCTACTCTACTTTCTACAAAGGAACTCGAGCCAACACGGGGAAAGTATTACAGAAATGACATCATGACAAATCAAAATATTTCAATGCGTGTATTATAAAAAAATCATAAGAATACACAAATAAGCCATATTAAATGGCTAGTTGTTGCATTTTGTCAATGCACATAAAATCAGCTGTTTGAAATCTAGTCAGCCATTTTGTTGATTAAAATTTTAAACAAGGGTCCGAGGTTGCTTAAAGTGACAGCTATTTAAGAGTATATTTAAACAAATGATTAACTCTAAATAGCGTTTATGAATAAGAATTTTTTTAAACATTGCTTAAATTGGTGATTAAAAGTTAAGCAACGTTTATGAATAAGCCTGTTAATGTCTAAAAATTGATGCTCTTTAAAATAAATTAAAAAAAAAACATAGCATTGCACGGCTAAGGCAAGTTTTAAGCAAAAGGCGTAAATATGCATCGATAGCGTTCGTTGTATATGCATAAAGTGTAGATGTTGTGTAGATTGTATATGCATGGAGTGTGCGGGTACATCATACATGTACATATAGTGTGTAGGTTTGTAACATGTTTACCTAATACGAATTATGAAATTTATATTATTTTAGTAATTTCTTATCGTTTTGTTTACAGCCCTAGTTGAAAATGCTCCTAATCAGAACCGTAAGTTTTTTTTTTTAAATCTACTTTACGTACAGTTTATATTAACATTTAGTGCATTTGCAGAATCATTTAATACTGTCCAACACGACAATCTTCATTCACTTGACACTCAATACTCTCTGCTTATCGGATGGGTTGACTTAGAGTGAAGATATGAACTGAACTTACAAGTCATTCTAAATGTACATAATATGTAGGATGACTTCTAGGTTAAAAATGTGTTTCTCTAAAATGTATTGTTATTTTTGTAATTACTAAACTACAAAACTTGTGCTTTAGAAAAAATACGGTACAATCTGTTAAGCACATACTAGAAATCGCAATACAAGTAAATGTGATCAGACCACGTTTTAATGAATTATATTCACATTTACATTTTAACTTTAACCCTCTCTCCCACGGGCATTTAGTTAATGATAAACAATAAATTATTTACTTTTAGGTATATTCACGTTGTAGTGGATTTTTTGCAACTAAATTCAAATAAGCTATCCTAATGCTAAAGCTATCCTAAATCCTAATAACTCCTAAACAGTTCAATCGATTTTGATTAAATCTGTACATCGTATGCAATTTCATCCAACTTGAAAGATAGGATAGCTACACCTCCTACTACCACCTAAAATTGTTGGTTTATTATCTAACGCGTGGCCGTTTCTGCTAGTAGTACATATATACTGTTTTCTTCTCGATGAAAAGCCATCATAGTTTTAAAATATTACAATATATTATTATTAAATTATATGAGACATACTATTTTTATGGTATGTCATCACTTTATTATGCTTAAGTCTTTAATTCTATATGTTATTTGCAGAGGACACAGTTGGAAGAGGAGGCGACATAGAATAGTGTTAGAAAATGTCAAGAAATATAAGTCATTAGATTTGTGTAACTTATTTCAATCAATTTCCACTCCCACTATTCTTCCTCCTTCGGCCATCCAATAAAAATCAACTTATAGCTGATATGAAGTGTTTTACTTATTTATGTTATCGTCATCCCATATTAACATTTTAGCCAATCTTAGTCCAAACCCGGTGCTATATTCTTGACATGTCTCATGCTACACCCATGTTTCGTCAATCGTCATTCGTCATGTGCTTACGATGATGAACAAAAAGTTCTAAGAAATGCATGCACATACAGTCAAAAAATTTTCGGGAATAAATTATTTGGTTCCAAATTCAAACTTTTGTTTTTTAGAGTGAAAACTTCTTTAACAATATTACTCACTTTTTTGGAATGGGTAAAAACTTCTAAACTCGCGTCAAGACACGTGACCTTGTAAGACAAAAATTAGTAAGACGGGTAGCTATAATGCAACATTCCATTGCCATCGCTTTAAGGCTACGACAAGCGTAAAACTTAATATTTATTATTAGACGTCTTAATTTCATTCAGCGGTTTATTTGCTATTTTATCACAATAAACTTGAATAAAATCAGAAAATGAATAAACCTTTACCCGTTTACTTTCTTATTCATAAAAAGTAGTTAAATAACCTCCTAAACATTGCTTAATTAATCATTTGATTAACCCTTAAACATTGTTTAAAAATTTGTCATTCATAAAGTTCATTTTGACAATGCTTAGTCAAATACTGTTTAACTTGGTAGGTTTTGGTAGAAATGTGGCTGTATGCGTATTTCTTTTGCTAAAAAGTGAATTAAACAATTATTATTGTCATCCGTTGTCAACATCGTTATTCTGAATACGGTATCGGACATCTATAATCTCTTGCTAAAGAGTATTTTTATTTCTTGTCTATGACTATATACCTGCTAATGTGCTGGGCACAGGCTGGACCTGGGCTATGTAACTTGTTAGCGTTTTTTAAAAAATGTGATGCCAAAGTTTAGTACTACTCGTATTGTACTACAATAAAATTAAATTTATTAGAGTAAATAAAGTTGATGCAACATAGACACAAAACGTTTGAACTGATACACTACATTTCAAAAATAATGTTTTTTAATGCATCAACATTATGTTACTAAGCTAAATATAAAATGATGTCTTTTCTGAAATATTTTCCCCGTGTTGGTTCGAGTTCCTTTGTAGGTACCATTTACCTTCCTGTTAGACAGCGCGTAAAAAGCGAGCATAGGCTTACCGTCACTAGCACCACTAGGAGGTGAGTTTCGCAGCGACTTACCCCGATTGGTACCACCGCCTTACCTATTCCTTCCGCCATAACGTCAGCGCTTGCTGTTAAATTGTTCCGGTTGTAGAATAAAGTAGCCGGTAAAATTACTTTTGCTCGGGGCTTAACATCCCAGCCTCAGGTTGGAAACTAACCATTGCTAACTTTGGTGTCTCTAGGCGGCCTGAAATTCTCACCATCAGAAAATCTGTCCACTTTTTTTGATTCCAATATCATAAAAAAATGCTCTGGAAAACTATTCGTTTCTTCATAGGAGTCATTGGCCATCTCCCTAATGAAATATGTTATTATAGTCCTATATTGTTCCAAAATCCAACATATCCCGTCCGAATTTGTCCAAATTTCAACGAAGTCAAAATATTTCAATGCGTGTATTATAGAAAATTCATAAGAATACACAATTACATATTTAAATGTTTTTTTTACTTTATGTGTACAATAAAGAATTAAAGAAGAAGAAGAATAAGCCATATTAAATGACTATTAGTTGCATTTTGTCATTGCACATAAAATCAGCTGTTTGAAATTTAGTTAGCCATTTTGTTGATTAAGGTTTTAAACAAGGGTCCAAGTTTATTTAAAGTGACAGCTATTAAATTTAAGAGTATATTTAAACAAATGATTAACTCTAAATAGCGTTTACGAATAAACATTTTTTCAAACATTATTTAAATTGGTGATTAAAAGTTAAACAACGTTTATGAATAAGCCTGTTAATGTTTAGTATGATGTTATCAGACACTTTATTTCATTCAGCGCTTGATCTGCAGTATTAAATCAACCAACATTTCAGCATTAGTTTTAAAAAATTGATGATGTTTTTTTACAAATATACATACAGCCAAGATATACCAACAAGGTAAAGGTAAAATTTTAAGCGACTTAAAAAGTGGTTTACATGAATGTAATTGGTTAACACTACATATGGCGCGTATACCCTTCTTTTGTTTTCTAAAGAGTCTAATTAAAACTACTGAATTTCCCCAAATAGAAATACCATATTGCAAAATCAAAGAAACATACCCGTGATAAGCTAAGAGTGATACATCCAAGCTTGTTACTTCTCTTATTCTTCTCAATATATATGAAAACCTATCAATTTTATTGTATAGAGAGTCAATATGTAATTTCCAATTGCAATATTTATCAATTTTAACTCCTAAGAAGTTGGTAAATACTACTTTCTCTATAGTTGCATTATTTGAAAATATGTGTAATTTTTTAGTTTCTTTATAGTGCGCTTGAAATTCGACTAATTTCATTTTTGTGAGTTTTATTTTAAAATTATGCTCATGTAACCATTCTGTCACTTTATTTAAAGTTACAGTCGTTTCTTTTACTAAATCAGTTCTTACATGTGATGAAAAGGGCAGTATCATCGGTAAATAAAACAGAATCATGGTTAATAGCATCAGGCAGATCATTTATGTCCATTAAAAAAGTAATGGACCTAAAACGCTACTTTGTGGCACGCCGTAGTCATTAAAAAGATAATTTGAATTGTAGAGCTTTTTGCGGTTATCTGTAGTCTAGATATTTCAACACACTGTTTTCTTTTTTCTAAATAGCTTCTAAGCCAATTTAATATTTACCTCTACTGCCATATCTCTCAAGTTTTGTTAACAAAATTTAATGTGTTACAAAATCAAATGCCTTACTCATGTCTAAAAATACTAAAAGTGGATACTTTTTGCTGTTAAGACATATTTTGTTAACTAAGTCTGAACATACAAAATACTGTAGACCTACTTTTTCTTAATCCATACTGATTATTTTTTAATAGTTTAAAATGAATTAAATATTTTTATATTTTTTTATGATATTGGAAGGCGTACAAGCAGATGGATTCCCTGATGGTAAGAAATTCCCGCCGCCTAGAGACACCAATAGTGGTAATGGTGCGTTGCCAACCTGAAGCCGGGATGTTAGGCCTCGAGCAATAGTTAGTTTACCGGCTACCTTACCCTCCGAAATAAAACACGTCGTGATGTTATGGCGCCAGGAATAGATAAGGCGATGGTAACAATCCGAGTGAGTCGCTTCAAAACTCTACCACCTAGTCCGATGTCACGATGTTAGTGACGGTAAGCCAATGCTCGCCTTTTACAAGCTGCCTGGCAGAAAGGCAGATAGTTTATTCTGCAAAGAAGCCTGGACCAACACGGGGATTATAAAGATATTCGGGGGAAGTAGCTGTATAATTTGTAATACATTATTTTTTCGAAAATCTTAGAAATTATTATTTTTTTTGGAATTGGAATGGAAATTGTCCATGTCACAAGTATCCCCTTTTTTTAAATAATGGCTTGACAATAGACTTTTTAAGCGATCTGTATGTTTTCCTTCTAAAAATGATAAATCAATTATATGACAAAGAGGCTTTGCTATAACAATGGCAATATTCTTTAATATTGATGTGCTTATATTATCATAACCCGTTGATGTTATATTTTTCAAGTTATTTATAGACTTCATTATATCATGTATATCTAGTGTTGCCAAAATTCAGTCTTGGTCTTGTTCTTGCGTTTTTGCAAGACCAAGACCAAGAACAAGACCGCGTATTTTTAGCAAGACCAAGACCAAGACTGACCGTGCAAGACTTGAGCAAGAACAAGACATAGCCTGCAAGACTCTTGCGTCTTGCAGCTAGGACTTAGCGCTATTTCACTGAGTAGTTAGGTGTAACAGTTCGGTGTATAGGTAGGTACGCTTAGGAATTCTATGAGACGCAAAAAACTGTATCAAATAATATGAAAAACTGGACCAATGCGCATTACGACTAATACCATAAACATAGCGAATAAAAAAATATCTATTAAAATCAAACTGAGTGCATGCATAGTTATGTTTTAACCATCGGCACTTTGATAATGCGGCATCAAAGGTTTTGTACTTACTTCTTAAAGAAATTTGCGTGTTATGATACACGCGCCGGCTGCTTCTTTTGAAATCTAAAACAATCGTTGCCGCAATGCCAAAATCATAACATTTGACACTATTTGATTGCCGCCATAGGGCGTAGGCATACTCATGCAAAATAATTTCGAATTTTAAGAGTACCTACAGGTGTTCCAAAGAATAAATAATTTTCAGAGTGCTTAGAATGAAAATGAATACATTATACTGATCACGCAAGTAGTATTATTAAAAAAAATTACATAAATTTCTAATAAACTTTAAACTTTTAAGTACAAAACTTGGTGGAGACAAATATGTTACATTACCGCTAGTCATTGTATCATTCAATCTTGCTAGATAAAATTGAATCCATGGTAAAACAGTTAGATGAGAAAATCGATCTGAAGTGGATGAAAGGCTCATTCTAGCTTTCCAAGCAGCTCGAGACAAAATGCTTAAACATTACAAGAAGAGCAACTGGATTTATTGTACTTCTTTAATTTTAGACCCAAGGCATAAGGCTCAGACTTTTGACCTCACAATGTGGGGGAAGCAACTTAAAACAGAAAGTCTGCGCAAGTTCTAGAACTTTATGAAGAATATAAAAGTCTACACTTACTGAACAAATCTCTGGAATTACCAAAAAAAGAAAATAAAGTATGTGATGAAGATGAAGACGTAATAGACTTTGATAAACTCTATGAATGTCCCTCGACGTCATCTGGATCTTGTCTTCAAGGCTTAGTGATAGACGAGTTGGAGGAGTACCTGAGAAAACCAAGAACTGCCAGCTCGGAAAACATTTTAGATTGGTGGAGGACGCATGAGACAGAGTATCCGATTTTATCGAAAATGGCCCGTGATTTTCTCTCAATACCTGCAACTTCAGTATCTGCTGAGAGGTTATTTTCTAAAGCATTATTAGTAATTAGAAAACATAGAAATAGGTTAAGTGATGAGTCAGCCAGATGGTTACTTTGTATTAATTCTTGGTCAAAAAAATAATATAAAGTATCATAACCTAATGTTATAGCTGTTGATTTGTGTTGTATTTTATTTTTTATTCAAATAAATGATAAATCGTAAAACTCTTTTATTAAATTTCTTATAAGTTGAGGGTTCAATCTCTTTCTAGACAGATAAGTATTGTTCTTTAAAATACAGTCAAGTTATTGTAATTAATTTGTTTTTTTACATGTTTTAGCAAATGTAAACTTATAAATCATAAATTTTTATTAAGAAACAGTTACCTCCATGGAAAACGACATATAGGTCAGTTGATTTTTCGAATTTCTTATCAAATCTTCAGTTATTTATTAATCTGCTTGATCTTTACTATGGCTATGTTAATTCAAGCTCACATTGTTCCAATTCTAATACGTTTTCTAAGATTTAAAGTAAACTTTAATAAATAGTAATAGACTAATAGGTAATTGCAAGACTTGCAAGACTCTTGCTGCAAGACCAAGACCAAGACCAAGACTGGGAGCGCAAGACCAAGACCAAGACTGGCTAAGTCTCGTCTTGTTCTTGCATTTGGGCAACACTATGTATATCCACTGGTGTCACGAACATAGTTTTATTATGATTAGACAAATTATGAGATTTTATGCTGCATGTCGAACCGGATTGATATTTTTTTTTTCATGACTTAGTCTGATTTATAAAAAACTCATTAAAATGATTACAAATTGCTTGGGAATCAGTATATACTAAGTTGTTAATTTTAATTTGTTCAATCTCATGTCTAGACATTTTATTTTGAAATGAACTTTTAATTACACCCCATGAAGCTTTGCATTTATTGGAAGACTAGCTGTTACCCGCGGCTTCGTAAATTCGGGCCGTAAATATCTCTCCAACACAGCTCGTTGAAATTTTAAGATAATATGTAGCCTATATCGCTATCAGAAGTTTCATCTATATTTTTTTTAAATATTAAAAACAATTCATCAATTTTGCCGTCAAAACTGAACATACACTTTCTCTTTTCTAATTTCATCTCAGATAAATGGTAGAAATACGTTATTGTCCTTACAGTTTTATCTGCACTTCGGCAATTCCTGTGGAATTAAACTGTACAGCAAATTATGGAAACCTCTAAGAGGTATATTTTTTTTCGAAATTTTAGAAATATACCTACGTGTCGTCTCTGAGCTCTAACGTCTCGGAATTACTTCTTGAGATCTTGGATTATATTTCCGGTCCGGGCAACAAACAAAAACAAAAATAAAATGTGAAGTTTCATTTTTTTACTAAAAGTAGCGTTAGTTACCACTTGCCCAGGATTGGATAAGTGCCCGGTTGGCTACAGGAATGTCATCTACCACATTGTGGGACTTAATGTCTTCGGTTAGTCGTGAGTGGTCTGGTTGTGCAGTTAGGCAGAACTAACCCTGCGGGGATATCTTCAGCAACTCACATTTAAAAATTGTAGTAACAACATTAAACTCTTCAGCTTTTTAATATTAGTATGAACCAATTTTGTGATAAATTTGACCTTGCACAGAAAAATGTGGGAGAACATCCTGTCATA
>NJDD01007250.1:0-41261 GCA_002245505.1 Calephelis nemesis
TTAGTTACCACTGGAGGCGCTGTTCAAAGTTTTCATACAAATAATTTACAGAGACTGTAGCGAGTATCGTAAACTTGACAAGCCGAAAACTTATGGTAAGGCCTTTGAGGTGAAATTAGAAAAGAGAAAGTGTAATGCAGACAACGCGGGCGAAGCCGCGGGTAACAGCTAGTAGTTATATATTATACTAGCTGTTACCCGCGGCTTCGCCCGCGTAGTCTACTAATTTGATATAAAGCTCTCCAACACTGCTCGTTAAAATTTTAAGTTAAAATGTAGCCTATATCGCTATCCAAAGTTTCATCTATATTTTTGTAAATATTAAAATCAATTCAGCAATTTTGCCGTCAAAACTGAACATACACTTTCTCTTTTCTAATTTCACCTCAGATAAATAATAGGAATACGTCATTGTGTTTACAGTTTTATCTGCACTTCGGCAAATCTTGTGAAATTAAATTAGTTAATCCTGTGAAATAGAATTAAATAAGTTATGGAAACCTCTAACAGATATTTTTTCGAAATTTTAGAAATATACATATCGTCTCTGAGGCCTAACCGTCCGTCTTCGGAATTACTTCTTGAGATCTTGGGTTCTATTTCCGGTCCTGGCAACAAAAAAAACAAATAAAAAATGTGAAGTTTCAATTATCTACTAAAAGTAACGTTGCCACTTGCCCGGGATTGGATAAGTGCCCGGCTACAGTCAACTACCACATTATGGGACTTAATGTCTTCGGCTAGTTGTGAGTGCTCTGGTTGTGCAGTAAGGCAGAACTAACCGTTCGGGGATATCTTCAGAAACTCACATTTAGAAATTGTAGCAACAAAATTAAACTCTTCAGCTTTTTAATAATAGTATGAACCGATTCTGTGATAAATTTAACTTTGCACAGAAAAATGTGGGAGAACATCTTGGCATAAGATGTGTCTACCTACTCCAAACGACGTCATTTGAAAACAATCATTGCATTTGCGCATATTGCTAAAAATCTTCGAGATTCATCAGAATTGCACAATAAAAGAGAAATTAGCGGCTCAGCTGGTTTACCAAGCAAAAGTAATAATATCTTACCATTAACACAACCCTGCGTTTCATCTTTGAATTTTAAGGGATCACAATGCTGACATTTTTTAATCTTTTTTCCAATTAATATCAAAGGAGGATTTTTATACTGTAACGTATGGTCATAATAGAATCCTGCATTAACAACATAACAACATTCCTATTAAACCTTCTGAAAATGATTCTACTTTGAGCTTGACGCTGAGCGCTAGCCGATCTTCTCCCCTGCGTCTGTGTAAATATCTCCAAATCCCTCAAATACACTTAACGGTCAGCCTGTTCCGCAAGTCTGTTGAGTCTGCATTGTCGAATGCTAGCAAGTGATCATAATCCACAAAAACACTATTCTTGCCAACATTTTTTTAGAGTTTCCCTCGCTGTCCCCAGGATTTCATCATCAGATCCTCACCTGGTGACCATGGGACTACCTCTGAAATATACCCTTTCAAACCTAAAACGTTTTTCCATACGAACATTCAATGCCTCTTCTTAACCCATTAGAATTAATGAATTAATAAGCCTATATTATTTCGTTTATCATAAAGTGTCTAAATACAAAGTTTCGCTGTTACAACTTTAAAAATGACGAATTTCCATATGAACATTCATCTCCTCGTTTTACCCATTCTCCCCTATTTTTTGCAACAAAAAGTAGTCTATGTTGTTCCTCAGAGTCATCCTATCTCTGTACCAAATTTCATCAAAATTGGTTCGCTGGTTTAGGCGTGAAAGCGTAACAGACAGACAGACAGACAGAGTTACTTTCGCAATTATAATATTAGTAGGTAGGGATTTTTAACCAATTTTGCTACTATGTAATTATATCATAATTTCTTTTTGTGTTTTTCGTGAATAATAAACTGATGTACATGGTTCATTGTTATGGACTTATGGTAAAAATTACTGTTAAATATTTTTCCTACGCAAATTGTGCCACCCCTGTTCACCCTCATAGGGGTTGATTTTCAAAAAACGCTTAGATATGTATCTCATAATTTGTACTGCAGAGCATTATCTAAGTGTCACGCAAAATGTTTCAATAGAATTAAATTTCCCATACAAACTTAGGCACCCCTTTAACCCCCAATGGGGGAGAATTTTGAAAAATCCTGAAATACGTGTTTCGTCACTTGTACTAAAAAGCATTAATTCAAAGTACCAGCCGGCCAGCCGGTACCACCGCAACCGCGATGTCCCTATATTTTAAACCTGTAATATCTCCGAAACCGTTAGTTTAATTTACATGCTGTAAAGGACTATATTGTTCTATATCAAATTTAAAATTTATTTAAGAGACTTAAGTAGATAAGGATTAATGCTGTATTGTTTTCAATCGCTTCGTAAATAAGCCATTATTTTTCGTAAAAAGTAAAGTATAAAAATTGGTTATTGTATGTTATCCCTAAGAGATAAACATATACCATCGCGAACTTTTTTGTAGACCTTTTTAAGGTAAACAATACTTAGTACATTATTTTGATCTATCTCGTAGAGTTCAGCCAGCGTTTGCAATGAAAGCGCAAAAAAATATGTTTATTTACGACTTCGCATTAGAAATCTTGAAATTATCAGTGGTTCTCTAATATATGAAGCATGTTATTATACATATAAACCTTCCTCTTGAATCACTCTACCAATTTAAAAAAACCGCATCAAAATCCGTTTCGTAGTTTTAAAGATATAAGCATACATACATACAGACAGACGCAGAAAGCGACTTTGCTTTATACTATGTATAGAAGACATCGTGTAATACCAAAATATGAACACTTCAATGATTTTTCCAGATATAATAATAATAATAATAAAAGGTCTTCCCACCGTTTGGATTGATTATAAAAAGGCTTACGTTTCGGTACCGCATACGTAGTTGCAACGAGTGTTGTGACTGTACAAAGTTGCTACAGTTCTAAGCTCGTTTCTGGTATTATGCGGCAGTAGACCACGGCTCTTTATCTTCAGGACGTGGAAGGAGCCTTTACACTTCCGAACCCATGAGGATTGAGCGGGGCATTTTTCAAGGTGACAGCTTGACTCCATTGTGGTTTTGTCTGGCTTTAAATCATTTGAGTACATTACATTGAATTTGAAATAGACATATGTGCGGTTGTACATGTGCAGATCCGGAAGGTTGTACACAGCGACTATTGACAACTTTCAGCGAAAATATCTCTCAGATCTCTCTCCAAAACTGATACTTACAAATATCTTGGTATGCCAGAATATCTAGATCTACTGGATCGGGAAGTTAAACAGTTGGTGAAGGAAAGTTTCTTTGTTCACTTGACAAAAGTGTTGAAAAGTCTTTTGTCAGGCGGTAATAAAGTGCGCGATTTCAACAGCTGGGTGATGCCTATTTTAGTGTACACCTTTGGCTTATTAAGGTGAGCTTAATACCCTGGACCGAAAAGTCCGTAAACTGTTGACAACATATCGCATGCATCATCCACGCTCATCTGTGATGAGATTGTATATTCCTCGGAAATCTGGAGGACGTGGTTTCCATAATGCCACAAACCTTCGTAACCTGGAAGTGAACAATCTTAGAGAATACTTCCTAAATGTTGAGTGTGAAATGCGTCAGTGGATAATGGACTAACCCCGCTCTCCTTAGCTAAAGAGAACTGCAATAAACCAGTGGTACTTAGCACTTAGGATCGCTTGAACGTATGGACGCGCAAAGAACTACATGGTCAATTTTATCAGGTTCTTTATGGACCTAATGTGGATACACTAGCGTCCGTGTTTCGGTTACGATTCGGTGACCAATTTGGTGAAACCGAAGTTTTTGCTTGTGCAATTGTAGACGAGGTTGTCAAGAGGAATAAATATCGGAAATACATCAAGAGGGATCGTCCTGGTGAGTCTATTAGACATACTATTTCCGGTTGTTCTCATTTTGCCAACGGCGAGTTCTTGCACAGGAATAACCAAGTAGCTAAGATAATCCACCAGCAACTTTCTCTTCGATATGGACTTGTCGGTTTTAAATTACCTTACTATAAGTATACACCGTAGCCAGTTCTTGAAAACAGCCATGCGAAGCTCTACTACGACCGGTCTGTCATCACGGACAGGACTATTGTCGCCAATAAGCCTGACATCGTGCTTTGGTTGACATTCGATTGGACCGTCGGGCTTTTCTTGTTGACATCACTGTTCCATGTGACATTAACCTCTTGAAAGCTGAGAAGGAAAAATAGAAAAAATACGTGACTTGGCTCATGAGGTGACCGACATATGGGATGTTGACTTAACAACAATTGTCCCGATAGCCGTGTCAGTTGGTTGACATTCAGTTGGAGCGTCGGGCTTTTCTTGTTGACATCACTGTTCCATGTGACGTTAACCTCTTGAAAGCTGAGAAGGAAAAATTTAAAAATGCTTGACTTGGCTCACGAGGTGACTGACATATGGGATGTTGACTAAACAACAATTGTCCCGATAGTCGTGTCAGTAAACGGTCTTATAACGAAGTGTCTCAACCTTAAGAGACTCGCTCTACAACCCTGGGTCAAGAATTGGATTCAGAAGGCAGCAATGTCGGGTACGGCCGGCATTGTGCGGAGATTCCTCAGTCTGTCTCTCTGACCACTGACGGTTTAGTTGTAAGACCACCGTCTCTGGAATTCTATTTTTTGTTTACATTTTCAATATCTTTTTTATTTTAAATGTATAAACTTAGAAAAGAAGAAGTTATGTTAATAAATTACAGTAATAATAACAATCAATTATTTCAACTATTGTAAAATCCATATCCTACTAGTTTCGACTGACTGCGCTGGTGGATGTGTAGTATCTTGCTCGTGTAGGGATCCACCGTCTTACCTTTCCTGACGTCGTAATGACAGTATCGCGTTTCGGGTCGAAGGGTATCTATGCCATGGTGTTTATAGATCAGGGAAGCAGTGTGCTTGTTTTCTTTCTATTGCCATAAAAATGAGAAATGGTATCAGAATAGTTTAATGGACATGGGCTCTTTCGCGGATGTACCTATCAGCAGAAGACGGGGTCGTCACATCCGGAGCCCAAAGAGTTTCTTTGTATTCTTATTTTTATAAACTTATTCTACAACTAAAAATGATACCCTTTTACTTAACATAATGTTCTCCTCTGTGGTCTATCGGTCCTATGTTGCCATGACATGAGCATGACTTGGCATTAGATCCCGGGTTCGATTTCAGGGACTTAAACAAAACACAGTTTGTTTTATTTTTCTAATAAAATAACGTCGCCCTGGATTGCACGCCGAGTACCATAGGGGTTGCAGGCGTGAAGATAATTATTTACTTTCTACTATACAGATTCTCCTTGCAATTTACGAAGACCACATTATTGTGTCCACATACACTGTTTGGTCTTTAATGGATAATTTCAACTGGATGTACGGTTACCTGTAAGTCTATGATTTTATTAATACTTTTGTGTTACTAGCATATAATGATTATCAATTCAAAATAATGATTATCTGATGAAAAGTGAAGAAAATGTCAAAGTAGAAAATATACAAAAAGGGCATACTATCTATTCACCTTTTCTTTATTTAAAGACAAAATACTTACTTTTGTTTTTGCAAGGAATTCAACCAAATACAAATGCCACCCCGCTGTATGCTTTGAATGCACTATATATCATAATCCTAAAATTAAACATCCCCGACAAAATCGTCAAGCAATGTAGTTAAGAAATTAATGTAGCCGAAGAATGTTTTTTTCCAGTGTTGTTTCGGGCTCCTTAGCAGAATAGATTATTTGCCTTCCTGCCAGGCAGCTCGTAAAAGGCGAGCATAGGCTTTCCGTCACTAACATCGTGACTTCTGACTAGGTGGTAGAGTCTCGCAGCGACTCGCCCGGATTGGTATCACCGCCTTACCTATTCCTGCCGCCATAATGTCAGTGCTTGCCGTTGACGTGTTCCGGTTCGGAGGATAAGGTAGCCAGTAAACTTACTTTTGCTGGAGGCCTAACATCCCGGTGTCTTTGGTGTCTCTAAGCGGCGTGATTTTTTTACCATTAGTAAATACGTGTGCTTGTTTGCCTTCCAATATCATCATAAAAACCGTATCGAGAATCGGTCGACCCAATAAAAGTTATAATGCCACCGAAAGACACATTCAAACATACATTTAATAAAATAGGCATACACAGTGACTTGTGTATCTTCTTAATGGGGTAGATAACATGCCAGATCTAAGAAAACAATGGTAAAATCTAAATATTAATACGTGATGCCAAAACTTTGGACCCCTTTTTACAAAAATTGCGCGGACGCAGGAGCATTAAATGTGGCACACTTATAGTTTATGTGTAGATAAATCCTTTACGGATAATTGATGAATCCTTCATACTAAGACTTAATAAAAACATCTCAGCCATAATAGAATATAATCTACTTCACAAGGGAATAGGAGAGGTTTAAGGTATTTAACACTTTTAACCGCCTCGTTGATCGAGAGGCTAGCGTACACGCCTAACTTCACCGACCAACTGCGAGACTCGTGTACGAGTCCCAGGTTCTAGTCCCGAATGGTATTTGTTTGACGAACATTTAGATGTCTACATTTCCAGCTTTGGGTGTTTATTAAATTTGTAGGTGCCAGAACATATTTAAGTATTTCTATGTATTAGTCGTAACTCATAACACAAGTTTACTTTGGGGTCAGTTTCTTTTAGTGTAACTTGTCCATTTCTTTATTTATTCCATATTTATTAATTTATTTTAAGTTCTTATTTTGCTAAACGTATCCTGGCTAGATTACCTACAAAATGTAATTAAAAAAATGGATTATCTACAATCAATAAATATTTTTGTTGTCTGACATAAATTCAAAATGGCTAGAAAAATTCTAATATCTTTTATTTTGCGGCCTTGAACAAAAATTCTTTGTAATATTGTGTAACTAATTCGACCCCTATAAATTTAATATTTTTATACGTAGATACTTCAAAATTACCTCATTTGAAATGATGTACATAGGATTGCCCGTGTTCTTTTTGCTGCGTCCTTCTTTTCTCTCCATCTTGCTAAAACTTATGTATATTTGTAGCCAGAAGTATGGGTTGTACGCAGTAGACTTCAACGATCCAAAACGAAAGAGGACAGCTCGGTTCTCAGCTAGTTACTATGCTAGCATCATCAGGATCCGCACTCTGATCCCGCTATCCTACTCCACCTACACCAGGAGCTCGGGAGCCACCAACACGTCCTGGGGTCTGGCGACTGTGTTTAGTTTAATATTTTTAATTAATGTTTTATAGATTGACACAGTGACTTCTCAAGTGGGTTCTGTGAAATCTAGATATAGTGCTATTATGTATGTATATGAGCTATGGAGCTTATAAAAAAAAGCAGAAAAAGCATCAGCCTCAGAACTCATGAAGCGGTTTTTCCCCGCGCCCGCGGCTGTTGCAGGCCCGCGGGTTCTGTAAAATGTAGAAAGAAAGAGCCCATTTCACCACGCGTTTTATAAAGCGTAGTTTTCGTTTCCCGCGGCAGAGGTCGCCCGCCCGTAGAATCTTACTAGTTTTCGAGCGATAACGGCTGTGAATTTAAATTGTAAATTAACGGTCTCGTGAGTTTTGAAATAAAACCGCAGTTCCGCGACCGTCGCGGGTGCGGGTAAAAACCGCTCCGTGATTTCTTAGGCTTTAGGTTCACTTAATTGTTTATGTTTGTAAATAATTACTGTTAATTACGTTGGTAGTATGGAATAGAGACCTATTTATGTAATCTGAGGTACCTACTTCTAAGTACTATTAGGGCTATTTCTTGTTTCTAATGTTTACCCTCAAAAATTAAATGTACCTACAGAGAATATTAATATATTTCCAAAACATGTCCAATTTTTTTTTCTTATCTAAATGAAGGTGACATTGATTTGTAAAAATTTGAAGTGTTATTTCAAAAAGGTGTACGATGGGTGTTTTGTAATATTAAATGTTTGAGAACCTCTGGTTTAATAAATACATTAATAGTTTCAATGTTTTATTTATAGTGTTTCTGGGCTTTTCAGACTCTACAGTTTGGAGGGTTCTGGTATGAGGTGTCAGTTTTAGTATGAGGTGTCAGTTTTAGTATGTTTGGCCAGCGACACTCCAGGAGGAGCTTCAGGAAATTTATGCGTTGCAGACTAGTACTTGCTAATACGGCGACCAAAGTACCCACAACTAGCCGAATTTACCAAACTAAGTCCCACAATTTGATATTTTTTAAAGATATTAGAAGGCAAAAAAGCAGACGGTTTTCTTGATGGTAAGTCTCGCCGCCTAGTGACACTAAAGGTAGTAATGGTGCGTTGCCAACCTGAGGCCGAGATGTTAGGCCTCGAGCAAAATAATGTTTATCGGGTTCTTTGTTCTTTGGACCGGAATGCATCAACGGCAAGCGCTGATATTATGGCGGCAGGAATAGTAGCGCAGTAGTACCGATCCAGACGATAGACGAGAAATTGTACCACCTAGTCAGATGTCACAGCGTTAGCGACAATAAACTTTTGCTGCATGAAGGCAGATGGTCTATTCTGCAAAAGGAGTCTGGATTAACACGAAGAACAAACCCCATATATCTTGAGAGGTGGCAAACTATCTCCAATAGGGTACATATCCAATCCCGGGCAATACCATTTAAAAAAAATATTGATTGTTTTTATTTAACAAAATGTTTATTACGAACCCCCTCCTACTCCTCCTCCGACCCTCGTCGCGTTGGTGTACCCACCTTTATGACATCGACCAACAAGAAGGCTGGGGTTTATTTCCGGCAGGGGAAGGCATTATTGCATGATGAACATCTAGATGAATCACAATCAAATCACATTTCTGTTCTGTTCTTAGTTCATTACCCAGGGATATTTATATAACAAATTATTAAGTAAATTTTCTTTTCGTTCGAGTCCGTATCCCCGAACAGGTAGGCAGTGGTACAAACAGGTACTACAGTTACAAGAGGTACTTTTTTGAAAAATAATATTAAATGAAAGTTAAATGTATCTTAACGCCCATACACCGAAAAGTTAGGTAGAGGCAAAACCACGGCACCTACGACTAGCTGAAGACACTAAGTTGAACAATATGATAGGTTGCTAGTCTATCGCCAACCGGGCATGTATCCAATTCCGGGCAACATTATTTTTTATTGCCTGTCCCGGGGATTGAACACGGAACCTTAACAAGTCAAGGGTCGAAATGGCCTGCTTGACCACAGAGGCTATATAAGAAAGTATTGGCAGCTGCCCCTCTTGCCCCCCTCCCCCTTGGCGATACCCTTTCTGCCACCCAGAGTTTTTGATACTCGAAGGGATTTTTTTATATTCTAGTATCTATTTAAGTATTTCTATGTATTAGTGTCGTTGACTAACACCCATAACACAAGCATATAATCTGCTTACTTTGGGGTTATATTCATAACTTGTCCAGGGATATTTATTTATTTATTTACTTATTTATTTATTGTTTATTAATTAATTAATTTACTTATTTGTACTTTTGCCTTACTGTTCCGGTTTGGGTGGTAGTATAGTCGCATATGCAAAAAGCTTTACATCCACCACTTCACACAAAGCCACTTGTTCTCTCTCTCTCTTTAAGTTTTGGTATTCACGTTAGTATTTTGCCATTCGTCAAGTAGAAATTAGCATCAAATTTTATATCAATTTTGATCAATTATAATTAGTCATCAGTAAGTCACGTCAGACTTTTGGGTAAAGCGGCGGCCTCATTACGCAAGCTCATCTAAAGAGATTTGGCGGCAACGAGGAAATACATGATACGCTAATTTCTTTCATGATTATTTCATTTGTGCATTTTTACTGAACAAAATTGTACAAAATGCCACCAAAATTGACTAATTTCACTCAATATTAACACGAAATTCAATAATTATGAAAAAACTTCGACCATCTTTTCTCTCGATGGCGCCAAAACTAGGCGACTTGTTTGCGGTCCAATTATGAAAATATCTCTTGCACAAAGAAAAATTACACAAAGCAAGTATTTTTTTTTGTATCTGTGAATCAGATGAAACGATTTACAACTGCATTTGCATTTACAGAGGCGATTGCATAGTCATAGTCACATTAGTAGGTATATTGCATTAAATATTGATGAAATGCAGTTGATATTATGCACATTTGTAATGCTAATATCAAATTGTATAAATATGCATCGGTCATAGATGGGAATCGAACCATAGCCCTGCAGTTGGTCGGTGTCAACTTCTCGATCAACGAGGGGCTCCTAAACCTATTTGTGTGATGAACATTTAGACGTCTTCATTTCCAGGACTGGGTGTCTATTAAATTTATTTTAAATTTTATTTTTTTGAATTTAACCCCAAAGTAAGCAAATTATATATACTTGTGTTATGGGTGTTAGTCGACGATACTATTACATAGAAATACTTAAATAGATACCAGAATAAATTTAATACACACCGAGATCTAGAAATGCAGACACCTAAATGTTCATTACACAAATGCCTGCCCCGTCGGGAATCGAACCCGAGCCTCGCGTTTGATCAGTAGGTATAGCTAGGCGTATATGATAGCCACTCGACCAACGAGACGGTCAACTAAAAATAAAACATTAAAACTGTTAACGTATTTGTTAAACTAGAGGTTCCCAAACCCAAAAAAAGTCAAATAATTAAAAATCAAAGACATTTTAATTTACATCAGGCATCAAAATTTTACATCAGAAATTAAAATTACATCAAAAACTTGTACAGTAAATTACTTAAGCGGTTTTTAATTACTGAAGCTTAGTCCGCGGAACCTTCTGAAATTGCTGTATTATTCTATAGAACATTAATTAAAAATATTAAACTAAACACAGCGACCAAACACACGGACGCACTCGTGGTCCCTGATGTCCCGGTGTAGGTAGAATAGGAGAGCGGGATCAGGGATTTATATTATAATCTGTACTAGCGCTTCCCAACTTTGCGTAACGACACCCCGGGGCGTCCTAGTCTAGTAACCTGTTACTAAGCTTGTACTCTAACTTTTATAAGGTATGAAGAGTTCAAGGAGTGGGAGCTAGGTTAAAAGGTGCCGCAAAAAAATAGAGCTTGTATTAACTGGGAAGTCGTCGTAAGCGTCGTTGAAAAATAGCAAGTTTTAAAGACGTCATAGTATACGAGTAGACAAGTCGGGGGAGCCCTGACCTATATATTAGTGATACAGCGTAGGCAGGTATGTTTTACTCGGCAGTTTAGGAATATTTAAGCAGGGTAGCTAGGGTTGCCAACTCTCAAAAGAACTAACCCAGGAGGATTTTAAAAAATCGGAAGCAGGGGTGGAGATACGAAATCAACTTATGTAATTTTACACCAAAATATGGTAGAATATGTTGATATACTTAAATATTTTTGTAACATCTAATTTACACACATATTTCCGCAAATAAATAATTTTCTTTCTTTCTTTCTTTATTTTTAAATTTATATTGCTTTCGAGCAACGTCTATAATTTGAGGGGCATTTAGCAAATTTATAAAAGGTTTTACATGAAACATCAAAATTTGACAATTTTTGCAACTGTTTCATTTGATTTTTTTAAATTTATGATAGTAAGTTTCACTATTATTTTAGTAATATTATTATTATTGCGTCCCAAAGGATCTTGAAATTAGTCATCATTACCGTAATCTCCCGGGCATTTTGGGAGAGTTGGCCACCCTAGGCTTACCTCTTGAAGAGTCTTGCGTCCGTCGGGGTGAAACTGGCTAGTAGTTAGTAGGAGGTTGGTTGTTGTCGACAACCATTCAATTATCATAAAAAGGTTATCAAGAAATATAGTTATATAGTTATTATTAATAGTTGTGACAATCATTTAAAATCGTTTTAGTGTTAATAAGTGTTTCAACATCATCATAGTGTAGACCAGAGATTCCCAAACTATTTTGTTTCATAGTCCACTATCAAAATTTTGCTAGATTCGGTGGACCCTCTGCGTGGCCGTAGCTATGGTGCACTTGGGTAACAATATTTTTTTCTCGCCCAAGGTAAACCCACGTCGAGTCCTCCGTGGGGCCCCTATAATTCGCAAAGTGGTCCAGGTGGACCACCCACCTGGACCACTTTGGGAATTATTGGTTTAGACTATGAAGCCATAGTAAGCCAAGCCAGCTGGTAGACTAACAAGCTAGCTGGTAGACTAGTAAAGAATAATATCTTTCAATGGTGGTAATTTTGTTGCGCACTCACTAAACTAATTTTAAGTTATCGCTGTCTTCTTTCAACGAAAGAAACAGAAAGAGACAAAACACTTTTAGCGCTGTCAAATTAGACCGTGCACGTCATTTCTACAGACGTTTAAACTATTTCTCGGAAAACGTCGATTAAAAACATCGCGACTTGACATGTTCGGAATAATCTGACGTGTCTAAAACGTTCTATCTCTTTTGTTTTCGTTTCATTTGAGAAAGATAACATGCATCTAAAATAAGTTTAGTTTGTGAACAGCAGAATTACCACCAATGTTACAAATTTTATATCATCTTCTCTGAACTTTGAAACGAATAGGATCGAAAGGGATGAGTGCATGTTCATCATCAGTTTTTCCCCGTGTCGGTCCGGGCTCCTTTGTAGAATAAATCATCTGCCTCCCTGCCAGGCAGCTCATAAAAGGCGGGCACAGGTTTACCGTCACTAACACCGTGACATCTGGCGAGGTGATGAGTTTCGCAGCGACTCGTCCGGATTGATACCACCGCTTTATCTATTCCTAATGCCATAACGTCAGTGCTTGCCGTTGACGTGTTCCAGCTTATTTGCCTTCCAATACTATAATACATTAAAACAAACATAAACATAACAGATAGGATTTTCTAAGGTCATACAGTTGCATTGTAGGGAACCGTACTGGTTTGCAAGCCATGACTTAAAACTACATGCTGTCTCTCTCGTTAGCCTCTCTCTCTAATCCCTTAGCTAGTGCTTTAAGAGCATTGTATTTGTCTTTTTAAATTTCAACATGATTGGAGTCATGTAAAGTCAATTTTTATATTTGGATAATGTATTGTACTTAGTGTATTTATATTCACTATTAATTGTGGCATATACCAAGAAATCTGAAAAGGCAAACTTTGAATAATTTAATATCATTTTATATCTATTTCATTACCGCATTCGTAACAATGAGATCCGAGAAAAGGTGGGATTGAAAGAAATGGTTGGTATTGAAATGAAAACGGGCATACTCCGCTGATTCAGTAGCATAAATTAAAGATTGACAAAGCAGATATACAATACGAATGTGGATGGATGTTGGTACCCGGGAGACCAAGGCTGACATTTCACGATCAAATCGCTCGGGTACTATCAGAAGGTGGAGTCAAGAGCCTCCGAAACAGGCGTGTTAGTATGAGGGTAACTAACCTTGACGAAGACGGATATAATATAATAAACAAAAATTAGAATGAAATATGTTTTGTCCTATTACCCGCTCGATGAATGTCGATCTGGGTCCGGATCAACCACTAATTGCACGAATACTTTTGACCTAAATATTATACTACTACTAATTTAATTTTAATTATTAAGAATTGTTGCTTAAAAAATATAAATTTTCCCTTTATTTAACAAGACGAGTATTAGAAATTATACCTAGATAAGGGATAAACTACTTTGTAACATAAACAACATGGAATTTCAAGGCAATTCACTCGTAGTTTTAATAAAAGTGTTGTACAAACATCGGTTTTAAATTGATAATAGGTGAAGCAAAAACCGGTCGGTCACTATTCAAGCAATTATCAAAGTTTTGTGGTCGATAGTTTTGGAAAGCGAGGAAGGTATAAGGTACCTCGATAACTAATAAGCCCTCTCAATGACATTAAGATGTAGCGTTAGCGTTTATTGCTCGCTCTCGTAGCTTGAGCGGACGTTTAGTGCGGTGAGGTAGTTTCATTTTTGAGATACAAGTTATGTTTCTATAAGCCATTGTTAACAAAATTACTTAAATGAGTTGATGTGATTAAATGAAAGTTATAATAAATAATAATAGTAGTTTTAGAGTTTTGTAATATTTCAAGTACTAATTAACCGACTTTTTTGTATTTTTGTTACCTGCTAGATTACGCGACTAATAACAAATGGATTTTGAAAGGTGCCAAAAACTAGGTTCCATTAACATCTTATAAAAAAGGGAACTCCATGTTGAATCTGACCAGGAAGGATTTTCATTATCGCATAACTAAAACTACATAAAACTTAACATAACATACAACATAATCTTACTGTAGTAGGTATTCACATAATCATATCGTCTCAAAACCCCATATTGGTCCGGTTCCGTTGAGTGAAATAATTGTATATCTCTCTATGCCAAGCAGCTCGTAAGAGGTGAGTATGGATTACTCATTACTGTGTTGCATAGTCCAAGAGTTCTGTGCAACAACTTGCCCGAGTAGAGATCTACCGCCTTGCCTATTCTTACCGTCAAAATGAAACTATCATGTTCCGCTCTGGCGATTAGTAGATTTTTACAGTAGGCCTAACACCCTGGCCCCAGGACAGCGATTCACTTATAACATGATCTCTGCAGGAAACGGTTGACTCTAACTATTAGAAAGGTCGTGTACGTCATTCCTGTCTAATGCCATAAAAAACACACATGCGTTTGCAAATTAAGCTACTAGGGTATTTTCAATTTACTGATAATTGCTTGCTTATAAAGTACATGCTCCGCTGGTTCAGTCATGTAAAAAGAATGACAAAGTAGACATAGAATGCGAATGTGGATGAATATTGGTACCTGAGGAGACATAGGTCGACAGATTGCTCTGGTATTATCCAAAGGTGGTGTCAAGAATCTTCTTGACTGGCGTGTTTGTATAATAAGGTTAATGAATGTGGAAGACGCCGTACAGATCTGCTAGGATAGTGAGATTTTGTACTAGGTATTAGGTACTAGCTAAGTACTTTTCGCAACAGCCTTGACGTGAAGTTATGTATGTATTAAGTACAATAATAAAGCGTTTATTTTCATATAGCGTTTTTTCTATGGCGTGAGCTTTATACAAGTGTCGTTAAGGAGTTAACCAACGTATTATAAAGTAGTTGTGTAACACCATGACAGTGACTTATCAGTCATTGTGGGAAATAAATGTTCTTGCAAACCATTATCGATATGAATTATGTAAATATAATTAATTTATGTTTTTGAGTAAAGTTGTTTTGTTTCCCAAATTGCTGCCATAAGATTTTCCTTAATACTATTTGAATGCAAAAAATGTGCGGATTTTTTCTTTATAGGAAGATATTTTTTATGTAGGAATGTGAGAACCCTATCGCTATCAATTAATTATCTAGATTACTGTATCAACGTAGTCAGAACAAATAGTAAAGACCATCACTGTTTTATTTGAATTGATAGCCTTCAGTTTTCTTACGTTCACTACAGCCGTGCTCGCTGTAATCCTGTTATTTTTGGAAGGATAGCCGGTAAATTTAATTACGCAAGAAGCTTAATATAACTGAGGTTGATCTTGTTATTGGTGTGCATAGGTGAGGCGTATTCCTTTTCTTATGTCCATTGTCATCATCATTATTAGCCGGAGAACGTCCACTGCTGGACATAGGCCTCCCCAAATCACGGCGTTTCGTATTTTATAAGGTGCTAACAAACTCGCGACTTTCTTATTTGTAAAATATTTACTGTTGCCTATATACATACAAGAAACAAGAAAACAAGTCGTAGAAATTGAAAATTATGATGTTAATACTAACACAATTAGGAAAACTCGATCAAAAACGATACATATTAAAAATTCAATACCGCAAGGAAGTGTCCTCGGATGTATCCTATTTCTAATATATATTAATGACCTCCCAAAAATTTTAAATGAATATTGTGTACTATTCGCTGATGACATCTCTATTTTGACTACATGTAATAATAATAATAATTTAAACCAAAACCTCACTGACATATTTGATAAATTGACTAAATGGATGAATGAACACTACCTTGACATAAATTTTTGTAAAACTAAACTAATGCAATTTCGACCCTATCAGAAAACCTCCCTTGACATAAATTTTATATACAATAATAATAAAATTGAATGTGTGGATACATTTCCGTTATTGGGCTTGAATATAGATCCTAACTTAAATTGGAAAAGCCATATTGAGAAGTTAAAAACAAAAATGTCAGGATTTGTTTATGCTTTGAGAGAACTAAACAAGCTCACGGACCTTAAAACGGCTTTGTCGGCCTATTATGCATACGCACAATCATGGCTTACATATGGTATTTTACTATGGGGTAATAGTGTCAATGCAAAGGATATATTCATATCCCAAAGGAAATGTGTCCGTATTTTAAAAAATATTAAAGCGGACGATAGTTGTAAACCACATTTTATTAATCTAAAAATCCTAACTCTGAATTCAATGTATATAATGGAATCTTGTAAATTTATACGTAAATATCCCCAATTATTTAAGAAACATGCCGACAATCCGCGACGTTACGTGATTAGGGACAAATATAAATATAATTTAGAACCACCGTTGTCTTCTTTAAAAATGTATAGTTCCGGCCATTATGCAACTTCAATAAAAATATACAATAAATTGCCTAATAAAATAAAATCTGAAGGAAATAACAAAATATTTCTTAAACGTTTAAAACATTTATTAATAGAAAAATGCTACTATTCTCTAAACGATTATTTAGAAGATCAATTTCCATAATATGGAATCTGAAATGGATCGATCCGCTCCTATGTTGCCATACCCTAGACCGGGTCCATATGTTCGCCACTATTGACTTTAAATTTTAACACCTGTATTAATGACATATGATGCAATAAAGAATAAAGAATACATTACAGTTGGCCGGGATTTTAGTACGCGCCTGAGCTATAACAGCAGCACCGACGTTAAGGCCGTATAAGTAAGGTAGTGACACTAAACCGGGCAATCTGTGCACAGCAACTAGTCTACTACTAGTCCTAGTCTACTCGTACTGAGAAGTAACTATATAGTTGTAGTCTTTGACAGCACTCCACCGCACAGTATATAGAGGGATGCGTCTTGTTTGCTTTCCTATAAATAAAAAATTAAATTAAAAAACCCGGACACAAGAACTTAATTTCCCTTTAAAATGTAAAAATATCCGAATATATTTGCTGCCATTCGGTTAATATCCCCAGTTTCACTCACACAACTTTCAAACGGCTCAATCGATTTGTATCAAACATGTCAAAAAACACTAGCATATGTGTTAGGTAGGTACTTATAATACAAAAAAAACTAAATTGGAATCACTGCATCCGTTCGGGAGTTACGATGACACAGACAGACAGACACGTCGAACATATAACAGCCCTCTTTTGCGTCGGGGGTTCAAAAAACCAAATTGGAATCACTGCATCCGTTCGGAAGTTATGATACCACATACAGACAGACACGTCAAACTTATAACACCCCTCTTTTTGCGTCGGGGGTTAAAAATAGGATTTTTATGTTTGTCAATAATTTCTCTCATTTCGAAACTCAATAATCGAAAGTTGTATGCAGATGCGGAATTACTTGAAGTCGTACTAATGGTGTCGATATTTCGTAATAGAATGGTTTAGTTAGATACAAGCTTACTCGTGTTTTGAAATTTAATGGGGTTTATTATCATATACATGTGTGACAAAATATGAACTGCTTACATTAAATTAAATGAAAGTTATTTATTTGTACTGTGTTATGAAGTTCTTACAAAAATTATTCGTAATCTACCAAATTAAAAACACATATTTCATGAAATTTCATGAAATTTGTGTTTTTTCATGAAATTTGTCACACACCGATTTCATGAAATTTGTCACACACAATCTATCTTGTATTAACACATAGGATAGTTTTTATCTCGAAAAAAATGTTTCCGTGGGACCATTTCAACCGATTTTAAGTTAAAAATAGTAGATAAGTAGCAACTCACACGACTCTCTTTTATATATACCTATAGATAGGTCTTTAGGGCTACTCTCGTTTCTCGATATAACGCGAATTGGAAATTGGAACCGTATAATATGTCATTTTAGCTACCTTATAACACAGTACTAGCGGATTATTAGCATTCATTTAGGTACAAATAAATTCAACTAATCCGAGAAAATAATTTATTCTTTAGGTACTATTATCTAAATGTTAATAATTTGCCAGTATTCTGGTCAAGAGTAGGTATCTAAAATGACATACTCGATTCCAATTTCCAATATCGCATGAATCGAGATTCAAGAGTACCTAACCCTAATTTTTACCCATATGTACCTAGTAGACGTATGTCATTCTCCACGTAATAGACATTCCCGGTGCCAAGTTTAGCTGCAATTGGCTAACTTCAAAATTAAAGGACTTTCATACCAACATTAATATCCCATCTATCGCCATTAGTGAAGGTTTTTTTTAATTCATACCTTGGTTTACGTATAGTACTACTATTTAAATTATGCGCTTCTGCTTTACACTTTTTACACTTTTGTTTTTAAATTGGCTCACCTAATCTAAATTTAAGCGAAATGATTAATCATATAATAACAACTCTATATAGATGTCTTTAAAATACATTCGGATTTCCGAAGCTTGACGAATATAGCCGAAGCGCTTAATTTAAACAGTACTACTATCTGTCAAACTAATCATCAAATGAATTCAGTCGCTGGGGCTATTAAAAACGGTACAGTCAATTACAAAAGTTCGTTGTTAAAACTAGTTTAGATCTAAAGGTATACATCGACTTTTGTATCTGACAGTACAAGTGAAAACACAGTATCCACTTACTATAGTACTACATAATCGACATCCGACACTGATTGATGCCACGCATTCCACTGGGGAATCCGAAGGTTTCCATATTGGTGTGAGCTTGCTTTTGTCGTGTCGTAAGATCAGCTCGTTTGTCGTTTATGATTGACCTTTCCAGTTCAAATCGACTTAACCAACAAATAAAAACTAATAATGAATAAATTGTAGTACCTAGTCTTAATTTTGAATAAGTAGTCATTACCGCGGTTTTTGACGCTTATATTTTTTAGTAATTTAGTTTTTTTTAATTGTTTTCATGTATGTCGAAAAGAAAATAGTATAAAGGTAAGTAAGTATCTTCACGCTTATATCCCTGAAGAGGTAGGCAGAGGCACAACCAGGGCACCCACGACTAGACGAAGCCACTAAGTCCCACAATGGATAGGTGGCAAGCCTACCAACCAGGCAGACATGCAATCCCAAGTATTTTTTTATAAAAAAATTGGAAAAACCACATTTTTTGTGTCCCGACCCGGTAATCGAACCTCGGACTTCATGAAGTCAAGTCCAACACCTGGAACACTGAAATTGTCTAAATAATTATTTTATTTAATTGTGAGCTCATATCTATTCTAAGATAATAATTAAGGAATATCGCTGGATGAACTAGAAGGTAAAAAAAAGATAACAAAAAAAAACAGATAGTAAATACCGATATTTTTATAATACCTAGGTATGTCGACATAGAAAATTTGAAACATATGCGTATCGGTTAAACTATGTCTACGAAATGTTTCTTTCAGGATTCCGTCATCAAATTCTGATCTGATAATGATCCTGCCGAAAAAAAAACAACAATTTTCCAAATAGGGTTACTCTCGAAGGCCGGAGCTCGATTCAAGGAATATTGGAAATTGGAATCGAGTATGTCATTTAGGTCCTCTTGAACACAATACTGATTTGCCACATCGATTTTGTTCGTAGCAAACAATAAATTATATAACGGGATTAGTTGAATTTATTTGTAATAAAATGTTAATAATACCTACGCTAGTACTGTCTTCAAAAGTACCTTTTTTTTATGAAAATGCAAGGATAAAGCAAACGGATTTCCTGATGGTAAGAAATTCACGTCGCCTAGAGACACCAAAGGTGGTGATAGTGCGTTGCCAACCTGAGGAGGGGATGTTAGGCGTCGAGCAAAAGTAAGTTTACCGGCTACCTTACCCTACAAACCGGAACACGTCACGATGTTATGGTGGCAGGAATAAGTAAGGCGGTGGTACCAATCCGGACGAGTCGCTGCGAAACTCTACCACCTAGTATGTCACGGGTTTTGTGGCGGTAATCCTATGCTCGCCGTTTTTGAGCTGCCTGGCAGGAAGGCAGATGGTCTATTCTACAAAGGAGCCCGGACCAACACCAAAAGTGACAAATACGATTCCAATTTCCAATTCGCATGACATCGAGATTCAATAGTAACCCTACAGTTCAAGCGTATTTGATTAATCTAAGAACATATTATATGAAGATCCTGACATATCAGAAATATTTTTCTGAGATGGGTTAAATATAATTGGAGTGGATATTACAGAGTGGGTGTGAAATGAACAAAAATCGCACAATTAGTAAATGCCAGCACAAATTATACAGGCCTACATGGCCCATGTAGGCGACTTTTCAAAGTCACAGAAAGGTCAACGCGCTAATTCATTAGCTGTTTGCTTAATTGCTTTTGAACATCTTTTAAACGAGTTGTAAATATAGAGGTCATCTCATTCAGATATTTATACTTATACAAAGTCACACAGTGTCGTAGTTACAAGTTTTAGGGTTCCGTAGACACAGGGCCAAAAAACGGAACCTTTATAAATTCGTTAAGTCTGTCCGTCTGTACGTTTGTTTGCCACAACTATTTTTTCCAAAACTAAGAACTATACTGTTGAAATTTGGTTAAGATTTTCACACAAAAACAATAAACTTATGGGGGTTTCCTGTACTGAGAATCAACTGAAGCAATTTTTTTTATCAGACATACATAAGGCTCATCTATGGATATGTCTTTAAAAATGATGTTGAAGTTTTGTAATACCATTTTTTTAAAAACTAAATATGTAGTTTGAGCTAGAGACACTTCTAAAGTGGTAAAATGTGTGTTCCTTTAACTTCTATAATGAGAGAATGATAAAACTAAAAAAAAGACACGTACATTACCATGTAAACTTTTTTTTTATGACATTGGAAGGCATTCAAGCAGACGGATTTCCTGATGGTAAGAAATTCCCGCCGCCTAGAGACATCAAAGGTGGTAATGGTGCGTTGCCAACCAGAGGCCGGCCTAACAAGGCATGTTAGGCCTTGAGCAAAATAAGTTTACCTTCTACCTTACCCTCCGAACCGGAACACGTCATGACGTTATGGCGGCAGGAATAGGTAAGGCGGTGGTACCAATCCGGTTGAGTCGCTGCGAAACTCTACCACCTAGTCAGATATCACGGTATTAGTGACGGCAAGCCTATGCTCACCTTTTACGAGCTGCCTGGCACAGGAAGGCAGATGGTCTATTCTACAAAGGAGCCCGGACCAACACGGGGAAAAAAACTTCTACCGAAAATAGATTCTATTAAAAAGATCTAGTAAGTAGTTGTTTTTAATACTTACGTCGTAAATTGTAAACCGCAGTCACTGTATATATATTCCAAGATGTTATTTGCTGCAATGAAACCCTTCATGGGCGAGTCCGACTCGCACTTGGCTGCTTTTTTTTTATTTTATAAAGAGGTAGATTAAGCATATTTTACACTAAATATTATCAGCGCTAAAGTTACCTTCTCTCTTTCGTTTTTGTATCGTCAGGATTTACAATTAACTGTTTTATATTGAATAACTTTCATTCTTGGCACTTAGTGAAACTCCATTAATTTAGTATGTATAACTTTATACTTAATTCAACCAGTGCAGTTATGAATAAATATACAAAATAACTAGCTGTTTTCCCGCGACTTCGTTAGCGGGTAATAGTTACGTTGTTCATTCCAATTTTTATCACCTATTATAGCCCTTATTTATAGCTAGAGATAAAGATAAGAAGTACAGGTGTTTTATAGATTACTAGCTATTGCTCGCGGCGTTACCCGCTTGGTTATTGGTCCGGCAGGAACATTTTTTCGGGATAAAAACCATCCTATGTGTTAATCCAAGTAACCTTCTACGTATGTGCCAAATTTTACCAAATCTGTTAAGCAGCTTGTCCCTGAAAGAGTAACAAACAAACAAACATACAAACTTTCGTATTTATTCATAATATGATAAGCACCAAAGGTGAAGATGGCACTTGATACTCTTTGCCATGCCCGGGACTAGGCGTCAAGATATGTAAGCGTTGATGGCTTGTTATCAACTTGAGTTTGTTGAAAAATGCTATGCCTATTTAGTAAAAACTTACAGGAACAAACACTCTGTGGCCATCAAGGCCAAGAAGTGAAGTAGAATACTAATAACATACTATTATAATGAGTACTACGAATCGGAGTGTAGCAATGTTTATCATTTTTTGTCGTCTACATTATGTCCACACTTGACATTTAAATTCCGGCACATGTCAATTTAAAGGTGACCAAACAAACGAAAAAACCCGACCGCAAACAAAAAATATATAGATCCTATTTAAATTTTCATCACTAGCACCGTGACATCTGACTAGGCGGTAGAGTTGTTGTTTAGGCGCAGCGACTATTCCATATTCCTGCTGCCATAACGTCAGTGCTTGCCGTTGAAGTGTTGCAGTTCGGAGGATAAGGTAACCTGTAAACTTACTTTTGCTCGATGCCTAATATCCCGGTTCAGGCAATGCACCATTACAAACTTTGGTGCCTCTAGGCGGCGTGAATTTCTTACCACCAGGAAATCCATCTGCCTGTATGTTGTCATATAGTATAGTATATAGTCGCACAATGTGATAGGTGGTCAGCCAATGGCTAAACGGGCACATATCTAGTCTCGGGCAACATTATTTTTATAATTGGAAATACGCAATTTCTATTTTTCGTTGCCCCATCCGAGATTTAAACGCCGGATCTCAAGAAGTCAAGTCCGAAGCCGAAATGCTAGACCGCAGAAACGACTACTAAGGAAAAAGATTGAATAAACGACATATGTTCATGCTAAAGCCGTCGGACAAGTGTCTAAGACTGGTTTATTTAGGTTATATCAATTATTTTTCAATGTAGTGTATTGGTTTTGTAACATCGATCATTAACGTAGTTATTACAAGATGAATTTCAACTTGCGACTTCTTCGTTTGGCAAGTCACGAACGTATGATCAAGGATAGGATTGATTACCTTCTGGCTAGCCAAACTATTACTAGTTTTTAATCTATTCCTAGAAAAATCGGACGCTCTCGATTGGAATTTTAAGGATGGCGCTCAGTTGGACGGGCCGGGACGGGGCGCATCGCAGCTCAATAATCCGCCTAGATCGCTTGAATACATTTTGTATGGAGCAACACCCACTGGGCCGGGGCGCATCGGTGCGGATTTTTCCGCGGCGGATTTCCGCGAGATCATGATATCACTGTTAAGAAAAGAGTACAATGGTATTTTAGCGCTAAAGTTTCGAACGATAACTACTCGGGGCGCTACTTTCCATACTTGAAGATTCGTATGACAACTACAAGATGGCACCACTTTCCATACTTGACGATTTTAACGTCGAGTGACCTATTTCGTTGCTCTACTTTGGCACTGAGTAACAAAAATCCGCGCCGATGCGATGCGGCCCAGCCCGCATCAGTGGGCTTTGCAATGCGATGCGTCGCGGCCCGACACGCTCCGCCCCGTCAAAAGTGGGCGCTATCCAGAACTTTTTACTGTATGAAACCATTTTGATGAACGGTTTGTTTAATTTGAATTTAATCACGACTCGACGATTAAGTTTTACATTAGACTTAATCATCTATATATTAATACGTGCTGCCAAAACTTTTGACCCCTTTTTACGAAAATTGCACGGCCGCAGGAGCATAAAATTTGACACATTTATAGTTTATGTGTAGGAGAAGTGCAAAACGCTAATATTTTCCAAAAATAATTCTTATACAGTACATTAAATCAATAAATAAAACATTATCCACACTACTAGGCATTTGACACACAGAAACATATATATTGATGATAATGATAAAAGATTATAGATGGCGCACTAAAAAGTTTGGAAACAAAGTAGTTGGTCTTGAGAAATGATGTTAGCGTTCTTTTCAACAAGATATTAAAATTGGTCGAATTTCGACCAATAGGCTACCACTAGTTTAAGTAAAACTGCAAAAATCGACTTCGGTTTCAATAAGTAAATCATCTACGTACGCGAAACATAAGTATTTTCCTCAATTTTAGTGGGATTCCATCATCAGAAGGGTTACTCTTGAATCTCGATGTCATTCAAGTGGGAAATTCAAATCGGATTTGTCATTTTAGCTACTCTTGAACGCATTACTAGCGGACTATTAACATTTAATATATATTTTTTATATTTTATTTATTTCGGGACTTGGTGTCTTCCGTTAGTCGTGGGTGCCTTGTTTGTGCCTGTGCCTATCTCTTCGAGGATATGCGTCTGAAGATACTACTAACATTTAGTTTCAAAAAAATTCAAAGTAGATATCCTATTAAATAATTTAAAATCGAGATTCAGAAGTATCCCTTATCACCCGCTCCCGACCTTTTACAATTAAGCTTTGTCTCGTGCTCGTACTCGATGAGATGGCTTTACTGGCAGTGACCGCCTGATCTAATCAAACGAGTTTCACAAAGCGCCGATGATAGAAAGTATTGAACGTTCAAAAGGGCTCACGTAATTTAATGACAGTGTACTACGAGATGTAAAATCAATAAAACATTACTAAAAAGCTGACAGGTGGAATTTAATAACAGTATGCTATTTTCCTTACGCCCGGCGCACATTAGTGGCATCGGCACGGGTGAAGATTTTAAATAAACAAAACATAAAAGCAAGTGGCAAATAACAAAACAAATTGACAACATGGTAACAAAGTACCTAGAATTTTCCATTAAATATGGTCGTAGTAACAAAACTAATGCATCGGTATTCAAGCACAGCTGCTGCATTAGCAGTTTTGAGGTTACTTTAGCATCTTTCATTTAGTTCCCACAACGTGGAAATACTCGAAGATAGCTTCAGGGGCTAAAATAAGATCATATTCAATCAATCTTATTTTAAACATCCCATTTGTCATTAAATAAAGATAACCTTATGCAGTTTTGAGGTTGCTTCGGCACCTTTTGTTTAGTTCCTACAACGAGGAAATACTCGAGGATAGCTTTATGGGGGCTAACATGGGCTCATATTCAATCAATATCATTTAAGTAATACCAATTGTCATCGAAGAGAGACAACCTTATGTGTATGCAACAAAGTTGCTTTTTATGAGGACATTTAGCAACATGGAAATAACACTCGAGTTCATGGAAAGGGTTTGAAAGACGCCATTTGGAACGCTGGTGTGCGCTTGCATATTATGGGGGTGCCGAAAAATATTTTTCCTGTCTGATGTTGGTAATGGACGCCGGGCCCTTTGTTACATAGTTGTTACTTATTATTTGCTATTGTTATAGCATAATAATTATGACCTCAGTGACCTGCTAATTGCTTTTATTCTTTATACATATATGTAATGGTATTCAAATGTATTTCTCCAAGCTTGTATTTTTGGTACCCTGTTGGACTTGACTTCATGAGGTCCCGGTTTCGATTCCTGAGTCGGTCAATGAAAAAAAATAAAATTATTGTTTTTTTTTAAATTTTCTAAAAACAATGTTAGCATGTGATATGTGCCCGGTTGGCTATAGGATTGGCCCCTATCATGTTGTGGGACTGTCTCTGCAGCTAGTCCTGAAACAATGTTCCTGTAGACCAAGCGTGCAACGCCGCGGATATCAGCTAGTTGGTCCATATAAGAGTAACTAATTCTGTGGAGACGAGACATATGCACAGCAAGATTGTTTTATTACTCGGATTTATATATCACCTTTTTTTCTAAAGCATTTTTTATTGACATTAATATATGTTATAGGTGCATGGCTTTCCTGCGGCCGATGTGTTAAGTCTAATGTGCAAGACAACCGGCATAGCAATTGTAATTTGGTAAAATATCATGACTTGGTGGTAGAGTTTTGTGTGGACACTGGACCCTTTTCGATTGGTAAAACTATTCCTGACGACACTACGTCAGTCCTCCCCACTGTAAACTTGTGCGAGAAGCTTAAAAGCCCAGTTTCAGGTTAGTAGCATATCACTAACCAAAATAAATATACATTACCTATAGACATCACAGGCAATGTATATTTCTTACCATCAGGAAATACAATTGCTTTTTTGCCATCCAATCCAAAAAAGAAAGCTATTATTAACATTAATCATTAGAAAATGTATGACTTTCAAAAGTCTAGACTAGACTAATTATCTTTTGTTTGAAGTGTAAAGGAAAAGGCACACTTGGACGGGACGGGGCGAGTCGGGTCGGGGCGCATTGCATTGCAAAGTACACTGAAGTAAAAAAGAAGAGTGGTAACTTTACTATAAAATCATCAAGATGAAAGATAACATGTATTTACTTTTTTCAATTTTTATTTAAAACAGTCCTCAAAATGCTTCACTTGTTCTCACGCTATGTCCTTCTTAGTACGAGGTGTACCTACTCTATGCCTTTACATAGGTACATTAATTAAGTACATTATTAGTCATGAGTGTGTTAGTGATAACCACAAACGTGAATATCTGTACATAGTATAAAGCAAAGTCGCTTTCCGCGTCTGTCTGTATGTATGTACGCTTATATCTTTAAAACTACGCAAAGGATTTTGATGCGTTTTTTTTGAATTGGTAGAGTGATTCAAGAAAAAGGTTTATATGTATAATAACATGCTTCGTATATTAGAGAACCACTGATAATTTCAAGATTTCTAATGCAAAGTCGTAAATAAATATATTTTTTTGCGCTTGCATTGCAAACGCTGGCTGAACTCTACGAGATAAATCAAAATAATGTACTAAGTATTGTTAACCTTAAAAAGGTCTACAAAAAAGTTCGCGATGGTATATGTTTATCTTTTAGGGATAACTTACAATAACCAATTTTTATCCTTTACTTTTTACGAAAAATAAAGGCTTATTTACGAAGCGATTTAAAGCAATACAGCATTAATCCTTGTCTAATTAAGTATCTTAAATAAATTTTACATTTAATATAGAACAATTTAGCCCATTAAAGCATGTAAATTAAATGAATAGTTTCGGAGATATTACAGGTTTAAAATATAGGGACATCGCGGAGGCGGCGGTACCAGCTGGCCGCGGTGCGTGCCCATGTCTATAAATAGCGCGACGAAGCATGCGCCTTTTTCATAGGACTTTGTAATTTGCCGCCGCGTCTGTCTGTCTGTCTGTTCGCGATTTACCCGAAAAGTACTAAACGGATTTTCATTCGGTTTTCAACAATAGATAGAACAATTCTTGAGGAAGGTTCTAGTGTATAGTAAGTTTATGTTTAGTACAAACCAACGATATTACAATGATTATGATGATGATTGATTAGTTCGATATGTCGGCAAAAAATAAGCCGATCGGGAGCTTTCCTCGAAAACGCTGCCAAAACCTTTTGCGTTTTAACAAGACAATGTATGGTGGGAGTTTCCTCATTGATAGATCTCAAAAAAAGTAAGCAGTGGTATATGTCTGTCTTTAAAGAATAACCCACAATAACCGTTTTTTGCGTTTACTTAAAACAGTAAAATGATGGGTTACTTTAAAACATAGTTTTAACAATACAGTATTAACCCTTAATCAAATAAATATGTTAGATACGTTACGCGTGTAATTTAGTTCAAAACTGCCTTTTACGCTTTTTACTGAGTGTATTTTTACTGAGTTATCAAAAAATTAAGATCTCCTTGCGCGAAATTAAATATCGTTGAAGCGTAGCAAAGACATGCGCGCTTACTGCATCCATCCATACTGACATCCTGACATTCAGACATACTCACAAACTTTCGCATTTATAACATTAGTAGGAATTTTATTCTTGAATAACCGAAGCGAAGCGAGGGCGGGCAGCTAGTTAACAATATAGGCAAAGAGTCATGACGTCACTAGTCTGCGACTGCGACTTAAGTCGGTGGGAGCCAGTTTTATGATATTTTGCGTAATAGCTTATACTTAGGCATCTTTTATTTTGAGTGGGATAAAAATTATATATTTTTTATATTAACTACTTCATAGATCGAAAGTGTTATGCATTCTGAATCTTTTCTCAAAATTTGACTGGTACTTTAAATATCACCCTGTATAGTAAAGTTATGTTGGCAGAATTTTGGCTCAAAAGCTACCTATAGTAAATCTTAATAATTATAACATAGCACTACAAATAAAGTTTCTTCACAGTTCACGCCCTAATCTTTGACGAGGTAGGTATGTATAGATTTAGTATTTTGAAAGAGGTTACGCGAAATTAGCAAAATAAAGGCTTATTTTGCATCTGTTATAATGGATTTCCGCAAAGTAACGCTTGATTCAATAAAATATCCCACAATGTGATAAATGGCAACCCTATCGCTATTTAGGCACTTATCGAACTCCGGGCAAAACTGTTTTTATTAGAAAATTAAAAAACATTATTTGAGTTGCCCGACTCAGGAATCGAGCCCGAAACGTCCTATTATTCAACTGCAGCACTGGAACACTAGAATATAGAGACGATAAAAAGTAAATGTTTTTATCAGAAAAACAGTGTAAATCATATATATAAATCTTTTGTCACGATGTATGTTGCCATTAAACTCCAAAACTACTGAACTGATTTCGATAAAATTTCACAACTATCTGTAGTGTGATCCAACTTAAAAGATAAGGTAGTTTTTATTCGGATATTGGCGGGACAAAATTTGCTGGGGCAGCTAGTAACGTTATACAATACTGATTTAGCTATTTACAAAATAAAAGTGCCCAAAGTTAGAAATAATACGAGGAAAACGCTATACATACGTCTTTAATGTGTGAGAGTGTTGGTCAAAGGCCATGATGTACCTACTGAGGTGGAATCAGTACATCATCACCTTTGACCGTAACATCACTTTCCAACTTCCACGTAAGATGTGTGACGTCGTACTATTTCTTTAAAAAAATTTAAAAGTCGTCCGGCTGTCTAGTGACACTTGACGAAACGCGAGTTTCAATAATCTTTAATTAATAATAATAAGTCGTGAATGCCCTTGTTGTGCCTCTGCCTATTCCTCCGGGAATATGTTAAGATACTTTTTTGAAGGTACTTTAATAATCATAAAAATGAAAGATTTGTTTGTTTAAGAAAGAAAAAGACAGAAAGAAAATATATTTATTTGCGGAATATGTGTGTTAAGGTTGTTACAAAATTATTTAAGCTTTCCAACATATTCTACCACATTGTGGTGTGCAAATAATTTAATATTTTTATAAGTATAATATAACTAATTATATACACAATGTTTTAATATTCATACGAACACATAGTTTTATTCTTATTATAATTTGAGTTATAACTTACAAATAATTTTAAAATGATAATAAATTTAGCCCTGTCTACCGTAAACTACCACCGTTTCCAAAAACCGTTTTAAAAGCTAAACTTCTCCCTGATGAACGTAGGTTATGTTTATTTCTAGAAAAAATCCCCACTTAAACTTCAATAATGTAATACAAGGTATAAAAAATTTAGCTAAAAAATGTAATTCATCAAATGCGCTGAGGAAACTATTAATGATAGAAGAAATAAATGTTCTAAAACATTAAAGAATGTAAGTTATTCTTAGAGGTATTAAAAGTAACAAAAGATACTTTTTAATGACAAACGCGAGTGAAGTCGTTAATTATCTTTTGATCAGTCATTACCGACCACACTCAGAGACGTCAATTTCATTTTAATCAGTTATCAAAGCCAATTATCTTTTAATCACTAATTAACTTTGATTTTCAATAATTTCTTATAAACGGCATCACTCACTCATTAAGTTTAATTTTTAATGACTAATTAATTAATTAATCACTTCTAATTCTTTTAATCACTTATTAACGTCAATTTTCTTTCAATCACGCATTTACTTCCATTTTCTTTTATTAGTCATTTACTATTTTTTCTTTAATAACTTTTAACTTAAATTTTCTTTTATTTTCTCAATAACGGCCGCACGTCAAACTTGCTAATATTTTCAATTTTTAACTTCAATTTAATTTTAATTACTTATTAACATGATTTTGATCGTCTCTGTTGTCTAGAATCCAGGTGTTAGATTCGACTTCATGAGGTCCCGGGTTCGATTCCCGGGCCAGGTAACAAAAAGAAAATATGATTTTTCCAATTTTAAAAACAAGTTGCTGGGGATTGGATAATTTCTCGGTTTGGCGATAGGCTCGCCACCTATCACATTGTGGGACTTAGTGTCTTCGGCTAGTCGTGGGTGCCCTGGTTATGCCTCTGCCTCCCTCTTCGGGGATGTGGGCATGAAGATACTTCCTTTACTTTACTAACATCAATTTTCTTTTGATCAGTCATTAGCTTAGCTTTAAAATAAAATACGAATAGTTTTGCCATAATATTCACGGTAATAAGTACTCCACGATATTTGTATTGTTATTCTAAATTTTTAATACCTAATTATGCTCACACATGTAATAAATTGTAAAGAAAATAGGAAAACAACACTTTAATTTTGTTCATACAAACTGCTAGCTAGCTAGTTAATGTCAACCGGTATGAAATTCGCTGGGATGGCTAGCCGTTTATAAAATCGTACGATACATACGAGTAACAATTTTGCCGTGCCTTTTCGAAATTGTCAGCAAGATACGTTGCCAGTTTATTATGTTTTTGGTCGCTTGATTGTAGCGTGGTCACGCCCACAGATATTCGCAACCAGAAGTTTTAAGGGACTTTTCATTGGTAGTAGAGTGCTGTGCAGCAACTTACCCGGGTAGGGATCCACCACCCGCCATAATAACTCTGTCATGTTCCGGTTCAAAGGATAGGGTAGATAGCAGACTTGTAAAACAGGCCTGCCGTAGCGATCATAGGACAGCGACGCCCCTGTAACATCTATAGTTTCTTTTGGCCACGGTTATCTCTTACCATCATGAGAGCTGTGTTCTCTAACTTCAAACAATCTTGAGATTTGGCGGCAACGAGGAAATACGCGATACGCTAATTTCTTCATGATTATTTCATTTGTGCACTTTCACTGAACAAAACTGTACAAAATGCCACCAAAATTGCCAAATTTCACTCAATATTAACACGAAGTTCGATAATTATGAAAAAAACTTCAACCTTCTTATCGCTCGATGGCACCAATGACAATTTTTAATTTTAAAGTTTATGCAAGTTTTATGTGTACAATAAATGATTAAATAATTAATAATAAACAAAATTGTATTAGATACTCTTACCTTAAAAGGGCTGAAGTTTGTATGAGGACTTAAATATTAATAATATTGGATTTTCTGTGGTCTAGCGGTTCAGTTGTCGGACTTGACTGAATCCCGGGTCGGGCAACAAAAAAAATTGGGGTTTTCCAGTTTCCTAATAAATAAAAGTGGCTCGGGATAGGATATGTGGGACTATCACATTGTGGGACTTAGTATCTTCGTCTAATCGCGGGTGCCCTGGTTGTGCCTCTGCCTACGTCTTCGAGGATATAGGCGTGAAGATATTTTTTTCTTTTTACCTACTTTTTTTTAAAACATATCTTTTAAGTTGTGACTTATTGATAGGTTAAACATTAATTGACGTCTCTGAGTGCGGCTGGACGATTTAGATTGACTAACAGGCATTAAAGTTCATTGGGTCGACTGGTATTTATTAATTAATATCGGTATATTACATGTATATATCAGTATCCTTGATTAACATTTATAAGACGAGAATATAATTTGCTTACTTATTACCAAAGATTTTTGTTATTTAATCTCTCTTTTTAATGACACGAGTTGAGGTTAAGAATACTAAGTAGATTTAAATTCAAAACAGATTTAATTACGTACATCTATAATACAAAGATTCTTGTTACGCGGCTATAAAATTCTAAAAACTACGGATCGGAACGCGGCCACTCACTGAGAAGGTCCGGCGAAAGAAACTCAAAGGGTTTGTGTTTTTTCTTATAAACCTAATATACAAAAGTTTATTACATTTTTATTAAATAATTAATTTGTAGAGATTGGTATGAGGAGTAATTAATCCCAAGTATTCTGTCTTCTAAATATTATAATAACCCTTACCATACAACATAATTTTAATACATTTTTTAAATTTATTCAATGGTAAGTCTATTGTATTGTAAGCTCGGTAAATTTATTGTAAAAACGTATACATTGGCCCATGAAAGAATAGTTGATTCTGTAGAGACGAGACTTATTATTACTAGTATATATACTTTTACAAATTACGTTACTAATTTCTAATTCTCTGTGATTTGATTGGTCGAAAACATTGACAGGTCCTTCAGGATTCGTTCGTCTGGAATTATTCCTGAGCCTAGAGGATAGTCGTTGGCGATTACCGTATACGCTGACCTCTTGACCAATAAGGTGTATCAAGGTACGAATAATCAAGCAGGGTGTTATGAAACTATATTTTTTATTAAAACTGAGTTTAAATTAATTACCGATCGTTAGATTTGTCGTTATCCAAATAGGTTTTGTTTTGCCTCTAAAACCATACAACACGAACTTAATTGTGCAATTTGAAAGGTCAATATTACCATCATAAAACTACGTCTTTAAGCTGTAAAACCATAAAAACATATGTTAATCTTCTCCAAGTATATGGAAATAACATTGAAATGTCTGTGATTCCAGTACAACGTTTTTCTCAAACCTTAATCGTCAACCGCCGTTTTTGTCGAGGGGCTGACGTACACGTCTCACTATACTGACCAACTCTCGACTCGAGTTCGATTCCCGCCGTGTGAAAGCATTTGTGACATCTTTTAGATGTCTGCATTTTTGATTTGAAGTATTTGTTAAATTTATTCTTGTATGTAGTATTGCTATATGTAGTAGAATCGTAGATTAACACCCACAATACAAAAATATAATTTGCTTGATTTGGGGTTAGATTCAACTTGTGTAACTTGTCCAGAAATATTTATTTATTGAGTGTTTAATTGAACTAAATTTTTGAATAGTTATTTGTCTTTTTCTTTGAGTAGAAGTAGAATGAAAGAAGTGCACTATGTCGACTAGTGTATACAGTTTTAATATAAAAATATCATATACAGGGTTACTTTGAAAACCCGGTCAAATTTAATACAAGGGGGTAAAGGCTTAAATTGTATTGTACTTTAGATATTATTGTCAAATAGTAATATTACTTTGATAAACATTAATTTAAAACAGTCCGCAAAAATGCTTCATTTGTTGTCACACTATGTCGTACCTAGTATGGGTCATAACGTCACCAGCTTGCGAATGCGACTGCGTTTGATGGGAACTAGTTTTGTCAGTACATATATTATGCTGTGGTTTTATGCTTTGTCGACATTATAGCCATGCATATCGTATTTTGCGTTGGACATATTTTGAATTTAATTGTTTTCATAATTATTTAAATAACTTCGAAAGTGTTACCGAATCCGAATCGTTTCCTAAAGTTTGGTTGGTACTTTAAATGTCAGCCTGTATATATTTAGGTATAAACCTTACATGGCTGAACCGATTTTACCGCTTAGAACCGGCTGACTGACATTCCATTCTTTTGATCCCGTTCGACTGCGAGGAAACTAGGAAAAATAACATTTTAATTTTTCCCTCACAAACTGAACGGGTGGAACAAAGTTCACCGGAACAGCTAGTAAAATATATACTCTTGAACTAGTTAGTAATCGCTGCTTATACTATACTTTAGAAATTGTGTATGTTATTGTATGGTTACGTTTTCATATCAAAACAGCTAAGGCGATTTTAATGATTTTTCGAATAGAAATGAATTAGATATTGGAGAAGGATATAAGCTACTCTTATTGTTGTACCTATAGGGTCAAGAGTCTCCAAGACCGGCACCTTTGTTTGAATAAAAATATAAATGTAGCAAAAAGATCGTGACATTTGATTCTTTTCTTTTCTTTTACTCTCTTCCTACGCCGCAAGGGACTTGGCGTTAAGATAAGTAAGTACCTATAGCATTAGTTCATGTCAAAGGCGATACCCTGTTCGTTTTTTTCTATCTTATACCTAATTTATATAAAACTCTTTTGCAATTTTATAGATAAATTTATTTATAACATTACATCATGGCAATACTTTATTAGCTTTTCGATCTTATACACACAATTATATTGCAATTTTAGAGATAAATCACTACACAGTATAAAACCAAGTCGCTTTCTTTGTCCCTATGTCCCGTTGTATGCTTAAATCTTTAAAACTACGCAACGGATTTTTATGCGGTTTTTTAATAAAGTGATTAAAGAGGAAGGTTTATATGTATGTTTCATAACCGTGCAAAGTCGTGGCGGGCCGCTAGTACAGTATACTTACCTATAGCATTACTTTACATCAATGGCGATACTCTATTAGCTTTTTCGATCGTATACACATAACTATTTTGCAATTTTATATTAAGCGTATATATTACCAAGTTTATATCATAAAAAACAAATGCTTTGCAGCTAGCCTTTCGATTGTCATTAAAGTGGTCTCTAGACTTGCTACTAAAAACGTATTAATTTGTCAAATAAAGGTCAAAAGTCACAAAGAGTGGGTTGGTATGATGGTCAAAATTCAAGATGCTGTGCATACCGATAGTAGTAGTGACCGTGAGAGGTAGAGTGTGGTGTGGAGATATTTTTGTGAAAAGATGTGGGTCCGAGCGCTGTTGGCGTGTTGCCTTGGTGAGTAAGAAGAGCGTTTCATAGCTATATTTGACTATTTCCATCGTCGGAAATTGGTGTAACTTCCAAATATTCATATTTTTTAATTAAGAAACACTTGTACTGTTTTATGTATCACTTATAATTTATTATTTTATAGCCTACAGGTCTCGTTTATAACAGCATCATCTGGCTTTTAAGTTTTAACCCAGATGATGCTGTTAAGAAGCGAAATTGATAGGCTATTTATAAAATAATAGATTGTAAGTGATACGTAAAATAATAAAGGAGTTTCTACGTTTGAAAAATATGAGGAATTTTCATAGCTTTTTAATGTTTTTTTTTTTAATTTCATAGTTTTAACAGAACTTCGAAAAAAATACGTTCGAATTTTATTTTTCATGTATGTTTCTTGATAGACTTATCCGTCGTTTATGAACTGATTTTAAAAATTATTATTTGAAAGAGTACATAGGTACTTCGTGGTTGTTCCTATATTCGTTGTACAATTTTTGTGTACTTATATGATTATATACTTATATGATTGACTTATTGAAATAAAAATGAGTTTTGCACAGTTTTAATAAAGGGAGAAAATTCAATTTGCGTGCTTTTTATGTGTTTTATCTCAGTACTTTTTATTTGATGAATCAAAGATAACGAACGATTTTGTTTGAAGGCACATGCTTTTCGGTTCGGCGTTTGTTTTTTACTTCGACGACGCGGACGTAAGAATGAACTTTTTTGTAGTATTGCTACAGAATAATACACCTATGTACTACGTAGTATTACTGTGCTCAAATTACGTGAACCTTATTTGTTTTCAACTTTCGTTTATTTAATTAAGTTGTTTTTCAATGTGGATGCCAGAGCATACAATAACATATACTTACATAATATAGTGAATGCTATTTAGTCAAATGATAATTAGTTTTTGTTATTTTATGATATTGGAAAGTAAACAAGCAGACGGATTTCCTAAAGATAAGAAATCCACGTCGCCTAGAGACACCAAAGGGGGTAATGGTGCGTTGCCAACCTGAGGCCGGGATGTTAGGCCTCGAACAAAGGTAAGTTTACCGGCTATCTTACCCTCCAAACCGGAACATGGCATGACGTTATGGCGGCAGGGATAGGTAAGGCCGTGGTACCAATCCGGGCGATTGGTACTACGGCCAATTTGCTTGGGCGATGCCTGGCAGGAAGGCAGATGGTTTGTTCTGCTGAGGAGTCCGGACCAATAAGGGGAAACATTTAATTCAATCCTTTTGTACCTTGTGCGTAGATTTTGCAAAATGAGTTTGAAAAATATTACGGGGGGCGATCTAGACTAGAACCAACAATTTGCAATTTGTTTCTGTTTTCTCTGCTTCAATCTTCATGAAACATAAAAGCCATATCCATAAGTTTCAGTAGTTATTAGAATAGCTAGAAGACTAGAAGCTGGCTAGTTTTTTACGAATAAAGTAGTAGCATAGATAGCTATGACTGAAGAATTTTTAACTCAAGTGGTTTTTGTGAGAAAAATATACAAAAACATAAAAAAAATTAGTCGATTTTTATTAAAAACATCGTATCGTATTCAAATGAAGTAAAATAGCCAACGATTGAACAGCTCCAGCTGATATGGTATTGTAAGGTCCTACATAATTTGACATTGGGATACACATATACGTTTATACCTCCACGCGGAGTTCTTTTGCGAGGTTGGCAGAGAGCATCAGATGTCATATGTGTCATGAAACTAGCAGATCTACCTAGCTTTTTCCACATTCATTACTTCTTTCATACAAACCAGTTTCAGAGCTTATTACTTTAGCATTGTGTGCTTTGGGATAAATGAAAATCCTGTCTGGGCCGAACTTTTTTCTTTCTTTAAAATTTTAAGAAACATTAAGATTTCATTTATTCCTACTTAAGGAAAACATCTTTGTATTTAGTTTAGTTTTCAGGCCAAACGGCTTCTGATTTTTATAAAATTTAACAGTTAAATAGAATAGACCTTCAAAAAAAAAATGTGAGCTGCTCATTATTTCCGTACATGCCCCTGTAAGTTTCCGCGGAAATGTTACGATAGCTAGTTAAATATAAAAATCAAAATATGAAATTATGTGTCAATAAGCGAAAGCGTCAAAAACTGGACCAATGAGCACTTTTAAGTTATAACTTACTAGCTTATACTTAGAGGTCAATGGGCCCGGTACGTGCTTCGCTACGTATATGGCTGTATGAATGACATAACACAACAAAAGTTGAGTTGAAAAACACAGCGAGGATTGCGCTGTCACCTGAAAAATGTTTGAATTTGACTGAAAAGTACCCATTAACAAAATGATCTGCCATTTTTTTCAATTTTTTGTTACAAAAAATGTGATAAATTTAGTGCCGCTAGACCGATTTTATGCAAACTACACATAAACCATTTAGTAAATAGTCCGAACAAAGCCTAAACATTTGGTTAGGATAGGTGAACCCGTTCTTGAGTTATAAAATTACAAAGAAAAGTTGCATTGATTTATATATATATACTAGCTGACCCAGCAAACTTCGTATCGCTTGACATTAATGCTCAGACAGTAGCGCAGTCTGTCGGATCCGATGTGAAACATTCAAAAATCAACAACTACTTATTATTAAAAAAATAAGACTAAATAACTAAACTAAAAAATAAGACTAGACCGCCTCGTTGGTCGAGTGGCTAGCGTAGGGGAGACCGGGGATGGTTGACTACTTTTTTACTAAAACATACATATTCTTTGTGTTTTAATACAGGAAGTCAATTAAACGGCATTAATGGATAGAAAAACTATTAAACTAATAAAAAAATACAATTTCTTGTTCTCAATCAATATAATACTGATGATTAAAAGAGTTTTAAAAGAACGCAAACTCTTTGTCAACCTGCCCCTAGTCCGGGGTATGTAGACTATAAACCCGGGGTAAGTAGACTTAAGTACCAATAAGAGATGAATTACGGGAGTAGACAAGTAATAAAGTAATTATTTGAATATGATTACGCTCTTTATTTTAAGAAAAACAATTTGACTGTGATACAATCATTTAAAGTAGCCTAACAACACAGCATTAACTCTTACTTTTAATTTATTATTTATTTTTACCTAACTTTTCCTATGCTAATAATTAGTAGCCATATCATTAGTAGTCAGACTCATAATCATCTTTATATACTTAGATAAAATGGGAAAAATACTCAAATGTCAGTCTTCTTTAGAAGATTGATTTATCAAAAGTGCAATGTTTGCATTAAAAAAATATTATACAGGTTATTGTTATGGCCAGGATCCTTTTTGTAGGACATTCGCTACCATTTTGACCCTCCCAGTATTGTATATCAGAAAGTGGACCAGTTTTGAGCTAAATGTTTTTTCTTTTTCTTAGAAAATTCAAAAAATTAAATAAAAACAATAACATCGTATTAATCTGTATTGAAACAGATTAATGCTCCTTTTGAAAAAAAAAACTGCGTGTCAAGCCCTTTCTAGTACGCCTTTCGACGTGTATCAGCTCGTTCAGTAGTTCTTTCATACGTCCTCATCGTTCTGATACAACAAAATTGCTAGAAATTTAGATAAAATATTAATTTATAAGATTTTTTCAACTCTGAATTTAGTTGGGGTTAGTTGACTACCTATGCAACCAGCCCCGAAAGAAATTGGTCTACTTACCCCAGACGACAATTTTTAGTTTTGATTGCACGGTTAACCTAAATAATAATATTGAGATGAAAAATAATGTATAAAATATGGTCTCTTTACACCCATGAAACACACTGATTAATCAAAAAGTGATTAACATAAAATAAGTAGGCATCAGATCAAAAAATATGTATTGCGGAAATATTACTTAGGTGATAAGAAAATAAAAAGCTTGTTACTGCTCCAAAACGACGTGTCGCTGTGAGGCGACGCTTCGGACGACGCGACGGATCGGGGAGCAGGTTGTAACACACGGCTGAAACAGGACGACGCAATTTTCGTAATACTGACGAGATTTTAGCGATTAGTCTACTTACCCCTGTAGTCAACCATCCCCGGTCTCCCCTACTCGCCTAACTGCATCGACGAATCGCGAGGCTCGGGTTCGATTCCCGACGGGGGCAGGCATTTGTGTGATGAACATTTAGATGTCTGCATTTCCGGGTCTGGGTGTTTATTAAATTTATTCTGGTATCTATTTAAGTAATTCTATGTATTGGTGTCGTTGACTAACACCCAGAACACAAGCATATAATTTGCTTACTTTGGGGTTAGATTCAATTTGTGTGACTAGTCCAGGGATATTATTATTATTAAAAAAATATTTTTCAGGAGACCAAATTGTGAATCTAAACCATTCTCAAATCCCCTTGAACACACAAAAAAATCATCAAAATCGCTCCAGACGTCTAGGAGGAGTTCAGTGACAAACACATGAACCCAAGAATTATTTAAATAAAGATTCTGAATAAACATTGAATAAAAAAACTTGACAAACGAGGCGAGGTTTGTTGCCGAGATAAAATAGTTTAAATGCAAATTAGTGTATCGATATTCAGTAACAAATATTAGATGATATTTAAAACGAAGGCGATTAAAAACTTTGATATAATTTATTTTAATGATTACACCGTGGCAATGCTAGATCGACTAATAAATTATAAAATTAATTAAGTTATTATTATTTGATAAAATATTGTTAATTCTACTAATATTATAAATGCGAAAATTTGTACGTTTGTTTGTGACTCTTTCTCATAAAAACTGCTGTTACCAACTTTCATGGATTTTTTTACACACATAGGGGAAAACCTGTATCCTATCCTAGTAATGTTATAAATGCTAAGGTTTGAATTTTTGTTTGACTGTCGAAAACTCGAGATGCTACGGATTCTGGGTTGTTGAGTAAGTAAGTGTTCCCTACCCTTGGCTTAAACACGTCAATGAATGAATGAATGGTTAAATGTATGAATGAATGTATAAAAGAACGAATGTATGATTGAATGAATGAACATTGGGGAGAACTGATCATGTGGTGACAAATATAGCTAAGTAAGTACCTCTAATACTTGATTAATTCGATAAAATAACTACAATCACGATGGGATCATCACATCTTTTCTCAAAATAAAAATATTTATATCGCTTCTTCCTAGTAACTTTACCAAAATAAATTAGAATTCTTATTTATGCAAATATACAGGTTTGCGGAATGTGACAATCTTGCAAAATTTATCAAACAAGCGACATTAGTGTGATTTGACGTTGTCGGGATGTAACGACCATATCGCCTGGTTGCAGTGGTCTAGTAATTTAGATGAATTATGCCATCAATACCGGTCTCTGAAACATCGGTGCTCTTTAATGTCATGTTTCGCTTTGGAGAATAAAGCAACCAGTAAATTTACTAAACCAAAGAGACTTTACATCTGAACTACTGATTGGGCGTGTTCGGCCGAAGTAAGTACTTACAAAATTTTGTAAGTCACTTACTATGCTTACAAAATTTTCGGCCGGGACACAAAATAAGTGCTAACGCAGTAAGTATGGCTTAATATACGACGCCATTTTGCTTATTGTTTATGTACGGGATATGACATAAACCGGTGTTTTGTGTTATGTCAAGCCATTAAGTCTGTCCTCGCCGAAAAGTGCTACAGTCAGCTTGTAAGACTTTAATTTTTTTATGCTTACTGGCTTACTAAGTTTAGTAAGTACTTAATTCGGCCGAACACGCCCATTGACAACGTAAAGATACCATATTTGGTGTCTTATATAACTATTATAACTTCTTTACAAAAGTCCTAAATCAAATCGCATCAAATTTTATTCGACGTCTTACTCTTATCGTCGTATTATACTAACTCAATAATCCTACAATTTTATTAAAGTTTTTAATGAACCTCCGACAAATGGTCTATTACTTCAGAAGTTATGATGCCACAGACATACACACATACTGACAAACATCTAACTTACGACAACTGTCTTTTTGATGTGCTTTAAACAATACGAAACATAATGCCGTAACTTTCAAACGATGATCCATCAGCTACCTCCCAGTTCTTTCATCAGGTCCTTGTCATCAGGTCCTTGTCATCAGAAAACATGAACAGATCTGGTTAAGACAAATTTTAACGAGTCCAAACTCGATGGGTTTATCAAAAGGCATTCCAGAGTTATGTCTCCTATCTTCGAGCTCCATCATCAGACCAGCACAGTTGCACCAGCTTTCGTTAGTGTTTGAACTGTTAGGTCTGTTTATCATTTCGATGCTTACAAACGTGCTTATAATAGTTAACCCTCGTTTTGCATATAGGGTTAAAAACCAAAAAAGACAATGAAAATATACTTGATATAGGTAGGTACACAATATTCAGTTAATATATATAAATAAAGAGAAAGTAAGCAAACAGCAACGTCCATGACAAATAGTTTAACAAAATTTCAAAATAATTATTACTTTAAAATGTCAAACATAAATATACTTGCATTTTATTATAATAAAGTCACGTTTGTAAAACAAAACGTCATTAAAAATGTC
>NJDD01007250.1:41394-54825 GCA_002245505.1 Calephelis nemesis
CTTCATCACTACGATTTCATTTTTTGTCTAGGTCTTAGGAGGTTAAAATAAAGTCACGTTTGTAAAACAAAACGTCATTAAAAATGTCAAATTAATTAAATAATAATGTGAATTTAGGTATATAAAATAAGAAATAAATAAATAATAATATACAAAATTATATAATTAACTAGCTGCATGTTCCGGCTTCGCTCGGATGGTCATTTTTGATCATAAATTGAGATGTAAGCTATCCTATCTTTCAAGTTGGATCAAACTGCACACGGTGTGCAAACTTGATTGAAATCGGTTTAGCAGCTCCTAAAGTCCATCGCGGACAAACAACGTGACACGTAATTTATATATTTTTGACAATCATAAGATTGACAATCAACATAAAAATATAAAAATAATATCCATCAAGCCATCCAACATTAGAAGGTATCCATGATTAATATCACAGTTGATTTTAGTTAAAATGGTAAAATCATTTATATCCTAAACGTGAAATTAAAAAAAAACAATTACAAATTAAACTTATGAATTCATCAAACTAATATACCTACTATGTATACATAAATTGACTTAACTGTAAAAAGTAGTTCAAAGGTAATTTATTGACGTTTGTCGTTAATAAATTCTCGTACTGTGTAGATAAAGCAACAAAATATAGACAAGTTTTTGTTTTACCAAAATTTTAAATTTATGTATGGTAGCTCAGAAATTTCTCTACCTCTTCGAGAATCCGGGCGTGAACTCTCTTCACTTTACAATCAAAAGAATCCTCTGCTTTTTCTCTTTTTTTAATAAGAAAAAACATTGTAAACAAAAACGTTCGTTTCTGTATTACGTGTTTCTACTCGTCGCTTCTGAGCCGGTTTTAAGATTGTGTAATAATATTCTATTTCACAGCTTTTATTACCATCTGTGGTCTAGCGGTCCGGGTGTTGGACTTGTCTGCACGAGGTCCCGGGTTCGAATCCCGGGTCGGCCAACCCAAAATTGGATTTTTCCAATTTTCTAATAAAAAAATGTTGGTCGGGATTGGAAATGTGCCCGGTTGGCGATAGGCTTGCCACCTATCACATTGTGGGACTTATGCCCGATTTCACCAAGAGCCCCTATACCTTAGGGGACTTTTTAACGTTACTTATGGGACTGTTTCCATATAAAACAGTCCCCTAAAACACGTTAAAAGGTCCCCTAAATATAGGGGCTCTTGGTGAAATCGGGCATTAGTGTCTTCGGCTAGTCGTGGGTGCCCTGGTTGTGCCTCTGCCTACCTCTTCGGGGATATGGGCGTGAAGATACTTTTTTTTTTTTTATTACCATAAAAGATACTTCAGACTGGATCTCCAGTTGTTATAATTGAATCCATTTGAATGCTTAATGAGGTGGTTTTAAAAAGTATTTAAAATTGTGTAAAAAGATACAAAGATAAATTATACATGTTAAGAATGTATATGATTACCCGTCGAGGTCGATGCACCGATCATTTGCAACTCTCAAGTTCGATTCCTGACAGGGGCATGAGTTTCTGTGTTGGCCATTTTTTTATTTATGGGTTTGAGTTATTATTAAATTTTATACGTAACTATTTACACTTCAAATAAATATAGATAAATAAAATAAATAACGATTGTCAAATAATAATACATGCTTTTGTTATAAATGTTTAAAATGTATAAATGTCTGTCTGTTATTCTGTCACGGATAAGCCGCTCTAACGATATTGATAACATTTGACATACTTACATGTAGACAAAGACCGGAGTTCAAATAAAGGCTATTTTTTAAAAAAAACAATCCCAAAACTACTGTTATGGGGATGACAGATTGTATTAATAAATCAACTCTCTGCCGACAAAATTTTAAAAAACAATTTGAAAAATGCTCGTGGAAAAACCTCATCGAGGCATTACACTATGATTTTTTTTAGTTTGGTTGTTTATTTAATTTGTTTACAAATTTTAATATATTATGATAAGCTCACCCGGCAAACGTTATTCTGTCACTATACTTAACGCGTTATGGTTTGAAATAATATACTTCATGAGGATTACTCTAGAACAGGGGTGGGCAAATTCTTTTGACTGCGGGCCGGTAAGTTAAAAAAAATCTAGTGGCGGGCCAGTTAATTATAATTAAACTTGAGGCGGGCCGGTTTATTAAAACACCTAAAAAATAGTAGTAAATATTACGATTACAAAATGTATAAATAAGGCATTTTTTATTATTTTACAATCCTTCATCCATAAAATAAAGTCTTAACATATGAAATACGCAAGATATATGTTTGAAGTATCGATTCAGTACCTTTTAAATTTCAATAGTCCTTTAACATTTCGACCATTATTTCTTTAAGGAGGTTCATATTTTTTCTAAAAAAACCCTCGGTTGGCCGGATTAAAACCTCTCAAGGGCCGGATCCGGCCCGCGGGCCGTAATTTCCCCACCCCTGGTTTAGAATATAGGACTTCACGAGGGTTACTCTTGAATCTCGATTTCATGCAAATTGGAAATTAGAATCGGATATGTCATTTTAGGTACTTTTAGACAGTACACTAGAAAATATTGATAACATTCAATTAATAATAAACGATGAATTTCGTTAGATACTTTGAGTTTTTTTGGAGCAACGAATAAATGTTAATAATTCCCTAGTGTTGTGTTGAAGAGTGTATAACGATACAAATCCGATTCCAATTTGCATGAAATTGAAAGTCAAGATTACTCATACTGATGTCTTATATACCAATTGTACAAAAAAGCATTTCGTTTCGAGAGAATTTGATCACTAATACCGTAAGACAAAAACTTTATCTTAAGCAATTTTTATAAAATGTTTATTCAAATTATATTTTGATATCGATTTACATCCATAACGTATCCCAAAAATAACTTGCTTAATTTGAGGTCAAATCAATTACAATAATTTGTCTTTAGAGACAATATTTAAAAATAAAAAAATACATATCGACACATAGGAACTGCTTGACCAGCTATAATAGGTAGGTAACTATTGCTAGACGTGGCTTAAGGGGCCATATACGCTAAAATATGTCAGCAGTTTACTGTTTTTTTTCATACGGAGCAATCATGGATCTTGCTGACAAAAATACACAAGATTAACATGAATATGCTTTACTAGACTAGTGTTTCCAAAACACGATTCATTTCACTTTGCTTGATAGAAAAAAATCAAAAAGTTAACCCTTTTTTGAAAGCTTTTGCTTTCTGTCTACTTCAATTGTGAAAATATCGACACCAGATTTAACATAAACATAGATAAGTACTATACCTAAAAGATAAGTGTTTCAGTTCTTATACTTTTTTTTAAATTACTTTTATAGTGTCAAAAATAGTGATTTGTCGCTTACGACGTTTACTTTAGAGCGCCATTGTTCATAGTAATCATGGAACGGGGGAGCGCGGTGATTGGCTCTTCTGGCTGACGAGTATGGGGCCTTAAATAAGATACAACTCTGCTGATCTAAAGGTCTACCCAAAAAGTTATAAAAACAGATAAATTGTTTTCGAACATTATTTAGGGCGCGAAACGTGTTCTCCTGTGTTACAACTTACTGGATATTTCATTATTAAATTTTCTGATATTCCGGAAACATATTTTTTACTTATTAAGTACCTAACTTCATGTGTTAATAAATGAAAATGACTAAACGCGTTTAATGAGGAAAACTAAAAAGAAGATGGAAATAGTCAACTCGGTCCATATTAAACCAAGTTCTATTTACCTGTAGTGCTTATCGTTGTTTTACCGCGTAACCGAGTTAACATTAAGTCAATCGCGCTTAAATTCGACGATGAAATCCAGTAATAGTCATTTACAGAACTGCAATTTCTTTTATGTTAATGGAAGGCAAACAAGCAAAAAATGTCATTTAAAAGATCAAAATTTAATTTAAATTTAAAAGTACCCTTTTTTATGATATTGGAAGGCAAACAAGCAGACATATTTCCTGATGGTAAGAAATTCATGCTGCCTAGAGACAACAAAGGTGGTAATGGTGCGTTGCCAACTTAAGGCCGGGATGTTAGGCCTCAAGCAAAAGTAAGTTTACCGGCTACCTTACCCTCCGAACCGGGACAGGTAATTACGTTATGGCGGCAGGAATAGTTAAGGGGGTTGTATCAATCCGGGTGAGTCGCAGCGAAACTCTACCACCTAGTGTGATGTCACGGTGTTAGTGACGGTAAGCCTACGCTCGCCTTTAAGTGTTGCCTGGCAGGAAGGTAGATGGTCTATTCTGCAACGGCGCCCGCACCAACACAGTCTCTATCTATTGATAATAAAATATTTAGATTTTTATTGATATTTCCGAATACGTAGGTGGAGGCACAACTAGCCAAAGAAACTAAATCCTACAATGTGATAGATAGCAAGCGTAACGCCAACCGGGCACATTGGGTACATCTTGGGCAAGGTTATTTTTATTAGAAAATTGAAAATACACATTTTGTTGTTTCCTGACCAGGGGATCGAACCTAGGACCTCAAGAAGCCAAGTCCGACGTCAGACCGCTAGACCACAGAGGAGATAATTTATATTTAGTTTTGTCCAATCATCTTTCCTAGGAAGTAAAATTTTGCAACAACTTCCTGGAGATATCAGTATTTCAACGACACCTGATCAGCAATTGCCATGAACTTGTGCCGGTTCGGGTTCGCAAAGTATCATTGCCATCTTTAGTAATTAAATATAAGTTGGGATGTCACATCAGGAAATCAGTCCACTTCTTTGCTGTATAATACATATGGATTAATGATAATTGATATCAGTTTGCAGATTATAAATTGACCTTTATAAATAGTTTCTACAATAAAAAGATCTAAGATTTTAGTAACGCGGTAAAGCCCCTTTGAATTTAGAAGGGGACATCCTTAGTTCAAGGCCATAACCTTTGTCAGGCTTTTGAAAACTTGATATGATTTTTTTTTGTTTTCGTTTCTAAGAAATACTGCTCTGATTTCTTAGTGTGTGTTGTCGATATATAATCTGTTTAAAGGTTTTTTACCTGACAAGTGAAGGGTGTGATGTCATATTTTTGCCAAGTTTATTGCAAGTATGAGCCTTAGAATTAACGGAGCGATTTTTCACTGCGCCTGCGGTGTTTGCGGGCCCGCAGGTACTGTAGAATGTAGATTTAAAAATAACTACGTTAATAAAAACCGAGTTCAAAACAAAAATATAATAAATATAAATAATAAAGATTTAATGTCAATTATATAAGTACTACCTATTTTTCATATGTGCTATTTACTAATAGGTTTAAAGTCGGTGCCAAGCCAATTTAATACTTACTTATAATATGATTCTTAGTTTAAGGTTTGGCACCGACTTTAAACCTATTAGTAAATAGCACAAATAAATAATAGGTAGTACTTATACAATTGAAATTCAATCTTTATCATTTTCTACTTTTTAGTTTTGAAGTCGGTTGTTATTAACGTAGCTATTTTTAATTAATACTTTTTAGTTCATCTCTGAAATGTTTTTTTTTTAATTTAATAAAAATAAACATCGGGAAAGGTGAAAGTAGATAAAAATGCTTATAAAATAAAAACGAATGAGCCTACCTAATTAAAATTGTTATGGGATCAATTCGAAACTATTCCGCATCAAACATAAAAAAAGAATTACCTAAATCGGTAAGAAACCTCGGAGAAATCGGTGTACATAGGTACATAAAAAAATATACCGGCCGAATTGAGAACCTCCGCGTTTAAATTTTCACCCGCAGCGCCCACGGTTGTTTGCGGTTCCCGCGGCAGCGGTCGCCCGCCCGCAAAATCGTACAAGTTTGCGAGCGATGATTTCACCGCGACGCGACGCGACGGCTGTGTGCCCGCACAAATTAACTGTCTCGTGAGTTTTGAAATAAAAATGCAGTTCCGCGACCACTGCGGGCGCGGGTAAAAACCGCTCCGTGAGCTCATAGGCTAATAATACCTATCACTACAGTCGCATAAAAACCCGGTGAAGTTGTAAAAACCGCGAGGTTGGCAACACATTAGTCATTCCAAAAAAAACTACAGTCGGCAGTCCAATCTGCGCGTCAAATTTATCATTAAGGGTCCGTGTACGCTAAAATACGTCAGCAGTATAATGTTTTTTTTATACAAAGCAATCATGGAACTTGGTGACAAAAATACACAAGATTAATATGAATATGCTTTATAAGACTAGTGTTTCCAAAACAAGATTCATTTCACTTTGCTCGATAGAAAAAACCAAAAAATAAATCCTTTTTTGAAAGCAAAACCCAACTGTACTTCAATTATGAAAATATCGACACCAGATTTAACATAAACATAGATAAGACATACTATACCTACTATACCTAAAAGATAAGTGTTTCAATTTTTATACTTTTTTCAAATTACTTTTATAGTGTCAAAATAGTGATTTGTCGCTTAAGACGTTTACTTTAGAGTGCAATATTTCATAGTAATCATGGAACGGGGGAGTGCGGCGATTAGCTCTTCTGGCTGACTAAGTATGGGGCCTTAAGGTAGACAGTTTTACTTGTAGTCCAGTTTCTAACCAACTCCAAAAAAAGGTGAAGGTTCTCAATTCGACCTTGATTTTTCTGTTTATTATTTTACACACAATCTATCATTTTATTGTTGCGATTACTCGGCCAATTGCGAACCAACATTGCTGATTCTTTTTTGACAAGAAAGGTCATGATTCCGAACATGAGTAATCATAGATGAGGTCGTCAACATAAAAATTAATATATGAAATATCGCCTCTGTGATCTAGCGGTACAGGTGTTGGACTTGACTTAATGAGGTCCCGGTTTCGATTCCCGGGTTGGCCAACAAAAAGAAAACGTAGTTTTTCCAATTTTCTAATAAAAAATATGTTGCTCGGGATTTTACGTATGCCCGGTTGGCGATAGGCTTGCCTATTATATTACGGGACAGTGTCTTGGGCTAGTCCTGGGTGCCCTGGTTGTGCCTCTACCTATCTTATGTTTATATATTTTATATACCTTATATATATTTTATTATGATCAAATTTTACCCTATCTACCATAAACTACCAACGTTTTCAAATCTAGTCAATCAGGAGAAACGGCAAAACGAGTTTGTTTTGGTTTCTGGCAACAAGGACTTATTCTATTAACCTTAATCAAAAATAGTATATATTTAATAATCTCTGCCTTAACAATCATTTCTATTTTTTAAACAAAGAAGCACTTGTACTGTTTTACGTATCACTTATAATTTACTATTTTGTAAATAGCCTACCGGTTTCGCTTATACAGTATCATAAGGGCTAAAACTTAAACAACTCTTTTAGTTTAAGTTTTAGTTTAGTTTTAGTTTAAGTCTAAGTCTAAGTATGAATATTTGGAAATTTTACCAAGCGTCGACGATGGAAAATATCAAACATTTTAACTATCATCTATACCAAGTGACCATACATATGGATATTGGATGTTTAAATTGCTTTCCAATGCAATAAAAAAGAAGATTCATAATCACAACGTCCTCTGGATCTGCCCTTAAGTTAAATATCCTGACTCAATCATATTATAACATGTTTAATTATGCAGATTTCATAATCATTTCAAATACATTATATAAAAGCTTCAGACCAGCCTCGTCAAAAGGTCACGAGTACATCATCATGTTCATCAGATTTATTGTAGTTATCCACGCAAAGGTGAAGGTTCAAATGACATGTTTTTTGGAGGATTTTATTAAATCTTTAGTGAAAGAATAAATTGGAATTATATTTTTAATGCTTTTCATTATTGAAGTGAAACTTCTTTATCGGGGTTGGAAAAACAATTAGTTAACATTTTTCCGTTACGCGCCATCTTTGTTCTTATCCCTACCATGCGTGATTCGAAGTATACTTTCTCCAGCGGATTAGGGATTGGCAATAAACTTTATTTAACCAACTTCTGTAAAGTTGCATATAGTAAATTATATTTTGAAAAATAACGTCGTAAAGAAGATTCACTTCTTCACTTCTTACGAGTGTACGCTAGTACACGCACACATTTTTTTTAAACTAGCTGCTCCGGCTAGCTTCGTTCCACTCGTTCAAAAAATTTTTTTCTTTGCAGTCGAACATGATAAAAATCTCATGTCCGTTTCGTAGTTTTAAGCGACCTCCGAAACAATTTTTAGTCAAATCGGTTCAGCCTTTCTTAAGTTATAGTAGCGTAACTAACACGTATAGTAGCGTAACTCTGTGGTCTAGCGGACCGGCGTCGGACTTGACTTCTTGAGTTCCCCTCTTTCCTGGTACGAAACCCGGGTCGAGCAACAAAAAAAAATAGAAAATGTATATTTTCAATTTTCTAATAAAAATAAGGTTGCCCGGGATTGCATATGTGCCCGGTTTGGTGATAGGCTTACCACCTATCACACTATGGGACTTAGTGTCTTTGGCTAGCCGTGGATGCCCTGGTTGTGCCTCTGCCTACGCCTACGGGGATATGGGCGCGAAGATACTATACTTACACGAATGTTTGATACACAAATGTATCAATATAGTGCAGTTGTAAAGTTTTGACAGTATTGTACACATAGAACTCTTTTGCAACCGATCAAAATCATCGTACAATTTAAATAAAATTTAAATAAATAATTACAACATTATTGAAACGCTGTACAACTTAAAACTGAATACAAAAAAAAGTATCTTCACGCCTATATTCCCGAAGAGGTATGCAGAGGCACAACCAGGGCACCCGCGACTAGCCTAAGATACTAGGTCCCATAATGTGATTTCCAATCCCGACCAACATTTTTTTTTATTAGAAAATTAGAAAAATCCAATTTTCTTTTTGTTGGCTGACCCGGGATTCGAACCCGGGACCTCATGCAGTCAAGTCCAACACCCGGACCGCTCGACCACAGAGGCAACCGAAAACTGAATACAAATTTAATATTATGTCGTCTAACCTGTATCACAGGATCTATGCCATCTGTCTTCTTCAGGTACCACTTTTTTAACAAAATTGGTTACCTGTATTTATAATTATTAATTATGCCTTCAAAATGGATATCATGAAGACCTAATAAAAACAGCTTAGGTGAAGTAAAACTGCAATGATCAGACTAATATTTTTAGCATGGTTATAAAATTTGAACATTAATATATCTAAGATATCGTGCTATTTTAGTACAGTTGCTGGGTAATCGCAGTTATTTTTGAATAATAAACAAAAATATTTTAGTGACAACACTAGGAGGCCTATCTTTTTCTGTAGACAGGTTATTAATTTTGGCTGTTATATCTTAAAATATGTCAGTTGGATGACGGAATAAATTTATATGGGAACACCTTTAAATTGCGTAAAACATACAAAAATAATATTGAAGAATTGATATTATATCCTTACTTTGGAGTCGCTTGTTTACGAAAATTAATAATATTACACAAATTGAATCTAACCCTAAAGCAAGCAAATTGTGTTCTTGTATTATGGTATTGTACTTATGCTATTAACACTAAGAAATACTTAAATAAATAATCGCCTCTGTGGTCTAGTGGTCCAAGTGTTGGACTTGACTTCTTGAGGTCCCGGGTTCGAGTCCCGGTTCGGGCAACATAAAAGAAAATGTGGTATTTCCAATTTTCTAATAAAAAGAAATGTTGCTCGGGATTTGATTAGAGCCCGGTTGGCGATAGGCTTGCCTATTATATTACGGGACAGTGTCTTCGGCTAGTCATGGGTGCCCTGGTTGCGCCTCTGCCTATCTGTGAAGATACTTTTTTTTTAAATAAATACCTCTACCCAGAAATGTAGAACCAGACATGTAGAACCAAATAAAAGATACTCAGGTCTTCAAATTTTCTAAATTGTCCTTTTAGTTGCAGTTGGTTTCGCTCAGTTCCACGAACTCGAATCGGAAGCAGATGGAGATGACGCAGCTTACGTAGCTGATGCGGTCCCCGGATCTCGGTCATCAAGGTCACCAGCACCGCAATGGGGTCCGTTTATATCAGGTAACGTAGTGATAAATAACGTAGTTGACGGTGATTGGAGTTTATTTCTCATTTTATAGTGTTTTTATAGTATTAGAAGCAAACGCACAGTTTTCTTAAAATAGAAAATCAAGTAATCGATCGACAGTTGGGGTAGTAAAGATCGTCGATCGATGGCATTCCTAAAATGACGTGCCCACTATAACATTAACGCATACAAGAATATTTACAACATATGCACATAGCACACATAAAAAACATTTCCGTGATTGGAGATTCAGTTACCTGTTACATGTCAAAGATTTCCTTCGGATTTGTTGTTCAACTAGTTTATTTACCGTCTGAACGCGAGACAGAGCAGACGTCTTGTTCTATACAAATTACAGCATTATTACAAAGATGATTGCGCATGTTAACATACGAAAGTTAATACAGATTTCGATTTTTGTAAAAAGTCACACTCCCGCACATAACACATTTACTTAAAATAATAAAGTAGTGTTTTTTAATTGATTGGATTGGATTGGACGATCTCAAATGAACAATTGCTGGTATTTTTAATGTCTCATGATAGCGAATAAGCGGGCGGCTTTCGAATAACCAAAGCTTTATAGACACAATAAATGTCAATAACATTGTATGGCCCGGACTTAGGTCACGTGTGGTTGGCTACTGTAAACTAGAACAAGGAAAACGAAAATCGTGAGCAATGATATTGAGAAACAGGAATAGGTAGGTAGTCCTCTTGTATAAGTAATTTTGTGGGCTTTACGACTCTCCGAATAACAATAGCAGCAAGCACTGATGCCTCGATTAGGCAACGCGGTTCTATATATTCTATATCGAGGTATCAATACTAGCACATATACATCTAATACTAGTGGGCGGCAATTGGTTGAAATTCGACTATAATAAATTTTAATATCTTTTTTTAAATGAACACCGTCTTCATTTATCAAGGCCAACTACTTTATTTCCAAACTTTATGGATGTAATTTGTGCGCCATCTGTGATCTTTTATCTTTATTATAATTATATTTGTTTGTGTGTGTCAAATGTAACGTAGTATGTGTAACGTTTACTTTATTTTTTGATTGAATGGACTTTATAAGCATTATTATCAAAAAATATTACGTTATAGCTATACGTGTGCCAACTTTTAAACTTCTCCGTTCTCGCAATTTTTGTAAAAATGGGTCCTAAGTTTTTGCTTCATTTATTAATATTATAATTCTCATGTTTCAGACTCTATACGCGACAAGAGGTACGACGGTCCCTCATATCAAAAACCAAGCAAAGGGTTTTCTTACCCATTCCAATCTCTTCCCTACACTCTATCAGTAGGTTTGTAATTTTTGATAATTTTTGATTAAAAATGCTGAATAATAATTATATAATGTATGTAGGTAGGTCATATATTTATATGGTTGCGATATGGACACAGTAGTGTTTTTAATTTTTGGCGTGGGCGTAAGAAGCCAGTTTAGTTCTACTTGTACCAAGTTATCACCCGATTTCGTAAAATTTGAATGAAATGATTAAAAATAGTCATTAATATGGTGGGGGTGGCATCCTTACTAAGTGTATTACCTATTACTAAAGAAAAGGTAAAGTATACGCAACGATTACGCTTACATACCTACACCTCATTTAGGCTTGGCGTTATTATGATATGGAAGGCAAACATGCAGACAGATTTCCTGATGGTCACAAATTCACGCCGACTAGAGATACCAAAGGTGGTAATGGTGCGTTGCTAACCTGAGGCCGGGATGTTAAGCCTAGAGCAAAAATAAGTTTACCGGCTACCTTACCCTCCAAACTGGAATACGTTAACGGCAGGCACTGACGTTATGGCGGCAAGAAAAAATAAGGCGGTGCTACCAAGCCGGGGGAGTTGCTTCGAAACTACCATCTAGTAGGATGTCACGGTGCTATTGACGGCACGCTTATGCTCGCCTTTTACGAGCTGCTTGGCAGGAAGGCAGATGGTCTATTCTGCAAAATTATCCCAGACTAACATTTTACAAAAACCATATGTCCATTTTAAGGTTCAACTTCAAGGACTTCAAACATTTTTTTAAAGAAGATGCAAAGTTTGGGTGCTACAGCCTACAATGTCTTTATGTTGCTTTTGAGTTATACTTGCGTAACTTTGTTTACTTAAGCTAGTATGGAAATAGCAGTATTTTGTTTGCCATTTTATTGTGTTTAAAATATTTTAAAGTCAATTCTTGTAATAAAGCTGATCTTAAATTTATAACGAAACAAATTATGAATACTAATGAAGGACAACAATATTTTAGAATACCCGTTCAAGTTAATTGGTAAACTGTCATATATTTTTATTTACTGGCCATTTAATTCTTAGGTGATATAAAATTTTATAATCTGCCATATTTTCAAGTTTAAAATTCGATTTGTCTTGATCAGAACACTTGTGAGTTTGAGTTGTTGTTTTTCCATCTTAAATATTTTCGCTAGATTTAGATGATGACTAATAGTAACAATATTATATACCTACAAGCAAATTAATTAGACATGGGATATTAAGAGACACTGAATATGTTAACAACAGAGGTTTAAAACATGTGTTGCTAGCCTTAGCTTTATTAGGTCATGTATTAAATAAGTTATAAGTTTTCCGCCTTGTTGGTCCAAGTCTACTGAGTGGAATATACCATCTACCTCTGCTCTCTGAGGCAAGCACTGTATTAAATGTCAGTATCAACAAGACCACTGGTAGCAACGGGTAGAGATCCACTTCCTTACCTATTCTTGCCGCCGTAATGACTCGGTCATGTTGCGGTTCGAAGGGTGTGCCGGTAGACTAGCACAATAGGCCTAACAACCTGGCCGCAAGAAAGTGGTGCACCTATAATATCTATGGTGTCTATAGGCCACGTTTGTATCTTACCACCTTGTTCGCCGACCTATCACATACAAAAAACATTACAAACCGTATCGGGAAAGGTGCGCATCGACGTGCAGGAACCAAGTTATGGTTGTAGAAGTACTACTACTACTTCCGACAAGTCTGGATTTATTACCAAATACAAGATTGCTCTACAAATTACTCTATTGACAGGCCAACTTGCCAACCTCCAGCCAACTTGCTCTATTGACAGGTCAACTTTTCACAAGTGCTAATAACATGGTTTTATATTTCCAGCTGATGCCTTGAATCCTCAAGGGAATGGTCTACCACCTCCTATCATTGTGCTGCCTATACCAATACCTGTACAAGGACAGTCAAATTCACAAGGTACCTGTTTTGTATACTTTTTACATATGCCTCCAAGTTGAGACCCTTACGGGGTAGGCAGGGAGTATCGATTGCCAAATCTCAAGATACCTAGACACCGTTCTGGCTGTATATGTTACAGTTTTTCGGACATTTTATTTAATCTATAAATTGTATAGTTATAATTCAAGATAATATGTCATTGACCAGAAATCATTTAAAGGTATCGGCG
>NJDD01007250.1:63269-89319 GCA_002245505.1 Calephelis nemesis
TCGCCATTACAGACTAACTCATCAAATAAACTTAAAGATTGTCGACACCGGTGAGTTAATTTGTCCTCTTCATACTTGGTGATAAGATCCTGAGCCTGTTGTAGGTCATGCTCTAGATTTTGAACACGAGTCAATGTAGACTCATACGTTTTGCTGCACTCAGAGTATGAGTCGACTTGACTTAAAAGTTTTTCACGCTGTGCAACCACAGTTTTATGTTCTATATACAGTTTAGACATTTCATTTTTTAGAGCTGTATTTCTGTGAATCACACTCTCTACCTCTTTTTCATTTTCTTCGCGCTCCTCTAATAATTTTTTACAAAAATCTTTGCTAGTCTTTAACTCATCCAAGGCAAGTTTGAGTTTAGTCTCAAGATTTTGTATTAAGGACATTTTGCGGGTAGTCATTTTTAGAGTTATTTTTTTTTTATCAAAATCTAATTTCGTAAAAAAATGTGTTGTGGATATATTTATATAAATATACAAATATACCTATATTCCTCAACTGTTGATGTATCAAGGCCTAAACTCTTATAACTATTTTTTTTTATTTATTCATTCTTTTGAGATAAATTTCTTTTAAATTTGAGTGATGTCAATAGTTATTTTGATCCTTTTTTTTAACGGAAGATGATTTTAAATTATGACCAATACGCCACCTAGTTTCGTGTGACAACAACAAACATATTGACTACTAGAATAGATCTCCATTGATCTAACATCCTTGACCTGTTCCTACATTAGTTCTAATAATATAATATAGATGGCACTATAATAAATATTTTCAAGTATGTATTTATACGTAATATTTTATTTAAAACTTATTAGTTTCACTATTTTTTTTGCTTTAGTTTTTTTCTTCATCACATTTTGTAACTGGTGATATAGGTGCTTCACTTATAATGATCCAAAGTCACTTAGATTTTGTGTTACAAGTTAGTATGACAATACAGTGAAATCTGTTTAGATTCAATTTTTTTATTAACGACAACTGAGTTTAATGTAAAACTCAAATTTCCCATTTAACTTTATTTACACATTGTGATCTATTTAAATAAACTTGTTTTCAATAACTGACACTAAAATAATTAGTAATCACATGTTTTTTTTTAAAAAATTAAGAGTATTTTGCACTTATCTATCACAGTTCACATAAGATTTTTACAATACATTTTTGTATTTTTGCCACATTGTTTATCAAAGATAACACTGTCACTGATACTTATTATGCTAATGTACGTTTTTATATATTTTTTCGTAAAAAATTATCATTATTATCTTTATTTTACAAATAAAACCACGCAGCTGATTTTAAGGCCTCTTAACATATAGATGGCACTTAGTCAGATGTCACGGTGCTAGTGACGGTAAGCTTATGCTTGCCTTTTACGAGCTGCGTGGCTGAAATGCACATGGTCTATTAAGAAATGTGGCCCAGACCACAACGAGGGAAACTTCCTGCTGTTGCAAATTATCTGTAGCCCTCGCTCATATTCTGCAAATGTTTTTGAATACCTCGTTGGTCAAGGGGCTAGAGTATATTAGAGTTTATTATTTGATTATATAGCAAAATCTCTTTGAAGCTTATTATTTACTTAAAATACTCATACAACTTACATCATAACTCCACTATAAATCAAGGTTCTCTAATAATACACAAATTGTGGTGGAGTAGAACAATATTGTTGTTTTGGTCCAAAAAGCTTTGAAGCCTGAATTAAAATGAAGTTTGTTAACTTATATTTGGTATCTACTGTCATATAAAGTAGTAGAGACTGTTTTGTTTGTTGAACGCTGCTAAGTATTGACATAGTTGTTGAATTTGAAAAAGAAAAGCAACGAAGGCAATAATAAAATCTTTAATGCCTTTCATTTGGGTGTAAGTTTATAAACGTTGGTAACCCTATTGTTAACGATTTATTTTTTAGCTTTAAGAAAGACTTCAACCGTCAATACCAAGATGATGCTGAAGAAGCATTAAGAAAGACCATATTCATCCAACGCTCTCGATTCATAGAATCGGGCAACCGTGAAGGAGCCACCTTTTCCCTTGGAATGAACTTCCTTGGCGATCGTCTAGATACTGAATTAGAAAACATTCGAGGAGTTGAGCTAGCCCCTGAGGGTATCCGAGCTGAGGAATTCCCGCATTCAAGAAGTGCTATAAGAGCCGCAGAACCAAAGCTGCCACCGAAGTTCGATTGGAGACCTCGCGGTGCAGTCTCTCCTGTTCAGTGTAAGTTTACAGATATTTATTTTAAAAAGCTCATTGCAGTATCACTATTGAAATCACTGTGGAATTGTTAAATCGATCAGTACATATTTATAAGATTCGACAATCAGATTGTGTCTAGAAAAAAAATGGAATGATAGATGGACGAAGAATCTGGGCTTAGTCAAAGTACATAAGCTATCAAATATAAAAAAAGAAAATTATAAAAAGATCAGATTCTTTAAACTTTCATTTTCACCATTTTCGTGACCGTTTAAGATTGCGACCTGAGGTGGACCTGCTTTTTAATGCATTGACTAACGATAACCTATTTTTCTAGTCCAAGGTGCCAATTGCGCATCCTGCTGGGCATTTGCGGTAGCAGGTGCAGTGGAAGGAGCACTGTACATACGAACCCACAAGCTGGTGCCTCTATCTCCACAGTGTCTAGTGGACTGTGCTCATCCGTGAGTATCACTGTCGTCTGTTGTAGCTTCTGTAATATATGGGAATCAAGTATCCATTATCCACTTGTGCATACTTTATCATAGAATCCTTGTTTCAGATATGGAGGCAAAGGGTGTCGCGGAACCTGGCCTAGCGCTGCTTACGACTATATACAAAACCAGGGATTATCTGCCTTAGACGAGTATCCAGCTTATAAGGAAAAGGTATGCAATCAATTAATATATATATGTGTCATATAATTAGCTTACTGTTAACTGGGTACAGTTGAAACGTCTTACCACATCACTATCACTCAAAAAATGGTGGAGCTGCAGAAAGTACACATCATTTTTGACCTATCTTATTAACCACAGAACAAAAAGTCTTTCCTACTCATTGTATCATCGTTTTTCCTGCTTTTGTATACACCAGATGGCTGCTTATTTAATCAAAATTGCAGTCGGATGATGATGGATATATATTGTGTTCAGTTTAGTTTATGTTAGCGATAAATTGTGTATTTGTAAAAAGTAAATATTTAATTAAGTATTTTCTCGCCTGTATCCTCAAAACGATAAGCGGGCTACAAACAAGTAGGGCATACTTGAACGATTAGCTGAACATGATTAGTCCCATGTTGTAGGTGGCCAACCTTTCGCTGACTGGGCACTTATCCAATCCAGAGTGACGTTGTTGTCTAACGGTAACTATTAATGAACTGTCTAAAGATAGGCCTTTAAATTGCAATGGTTGCATGGTAACTGATTTAAATAGCACTATCTCTTATCTTAGATAGATTATTGATATTGACCATAAAACAACAGAAATTGAAAGAAAACTAAATTGTTTGTAATAAAATGTGTTTTTTGGCAGGTGGATAAATGCCAAGATGACACGGTACCAGCGGTGACTCGCATCAGTGGACACGTCAATGTCACAGCTAACAGCGTTCCGGCGATGAAGGTATGTGGAAAGAATGTACTACCTTCAAATAATATTCATAAAGAGGGATCACATCACATGAGGTGCAAACATCTTGGTAAAGCTCCTGATAGTAAGTGATCAATGCTTACGGACATCTCCGCAACTTTAACTGGTACTTTGTTGAAATAGTTAAGAAATGAGTAAGAACTTACAACTTTATTTCAACAATACAATTCAAGAAGCTTATATTCTCAGCATATAACTAGTATCGTACTTTTGTTATGCAACTCTGGGATGTTTGGGTACCATACAAATATCGTTACACGTCTATTTGATTGTCTTAAAATACTTAATCTATCTTTCACCGAGTTGTAGGATATCTGGATGAAATTTCTTAATAATCGGACTATCCCACCTGCGTTATGTTCGCCGAAACGTTAACTTTAATTTGAAACAGAGATTTGGTAAAATAAAAGATCTAAGGCGTGATTTTTTCACAATTATTGACTTCGTGTACTTAGAGGTAAATTTTGCTAATTTTAGCGGTATTTTACCCGTTTAACAGCTTGTAATAGGTGAGCATAGCTTAAAATAAAGGTCACTTCCAATAAGACTACTGATGGAATTTAACCCGGTAGGGATTTAACACTTTAACTATTCCTGCCGTCGTAATGATTCTGTCGTGTTTTGGTCTGGAGGGTAGCGTAGGCAGCAGATGCACAATAGGCCTTCCATCCCGGCCTCAGGACAGCGACGCAACTGTATCATCTATGGTGGCAATAGATTGTCTCTTGCCTTGCGAGAGTCGTGTGTTTGTTCGCTGACTTCTTAAATTGAAACTTTGTACATTTTTTTTCAGTTATAGTATAAAAATAATGTAGGTAGGTACATTAAGAAAGTAGTCTATCGTTTATGCTTACTCGTAATACCGTCAAGTTTGCTTTATTTTTGCTCGAAGCCTAACATCCCGGCCTAAGGTTGGCAACGCACCATTACCATCTTTGGTGTCTCTAAGCGGCGTGGATTTCTTACCATCAGGAAATGCGTCTGCTTGTTTGCCTTCCAACATCTTAAAAAAGCAGCCTCACTCGATGAACTTATGTATCAATGCCAACACTTTCCCTAAGACTTTGACATAACTTACTACGAAGTATGATGACTTATGACTATTTTTACTACTTAAGCCCGGTTTTAATTAATCGGGGGATAACTTTTGAATTGAATCAAATATAATAATGCATTACATTTCAGGTGGCAATCCGTAGACATGCACCCACAGTGGTGATAGTGGATGCGAAGGCCAAGAGTTTTATCCACTACAAAAAGGGGGTCCTTTATGATGACCGCTGGTGAGTAATACCAAAGATTTTATTATAATACTAGCTGTTACTAGCGGCGTTGTCCGCGTGGTTCAAACAGGAACATTTATCGAGATAAAAACTATCGTATGTGTTAATCCTAGTTACCCTCTATGTGTTACTTTAAATTAATTATTTTAAATATCTTTGGACCAGTCACACAAATTGAATCTAACCCCAAAGCAAGCAAATTGTATGCTTGTGTATGGGTGTTATTCAACGATTGTAATACATAGAAATACTTAAATAGATACTAGGATAAATTTAATAAACACCCAGACCCGGAAATGCAGACATCTAAATATTCTTCGCACAAATGCCTGCCCCCCTCGGAATCGAACCCGAGCCTCGCGGCTGGTGGACGTGGTTAGGCGTGTACGCTAGCCACTCGAACTCATGAAATTGGTTTAGTAGTTTTTGTATCAAGAAGTAACAAATAAACATACAAACTTTATTACACTATATTTACTAATTACTGGTAAAACTAACCACATTTGATATAAAGACGTGGGAAACTAGTGGATAAAATACTAATAAAAAGTTAAACTAATTGAATCTGCGCAGATGAATGTTTGAAATAATTATTTGTATTTCAGTTCCAAAAACCCTAAGAAATTAAACCACGCAGTCCTAGCAGTAGGTTGGGGCGAAAAGAAAGGTGAACCTCACTTCATTTTGAAGAACTCCTGGTCTGAAGCCTGGGGTGAGCGAGGATACATCCGAGTGCAGGCCAGGTCCAACACTTGCGGAGTCTTGGCCAAGCCTTCTTATCCTCGGCTTGAAGATAGCGACGTTCTGAAGAATTTAGGTGACAAAAACCAGAAGACCAGAGAAGTTAATGATTCTGACTATTGACTTTTGAATTAAAGTTTAGTTGTTGACTAGTCATTTCATTTTTTTATGTAATAGGCTTAGGCCTGGTAACTTCTCATCGCATCGCTTACCGTCACATTGAAGTTTTATATTGACAGCGGATTTAGAGCTATGAAGGCCTTGGGGCATCATAGGAGTAGAGACCGACAGGTTTTAAATTTTTATTTTAATAAAATGATCTTTCTTTTTTTGTTGATTTTTCTACTAACATTTAAGAATTATGTTGTTCTGTTGTTTGTGCAAAGTATCTACTGTAAAGGTAAAAAGGTTACTAGGGGGTAGAGTTTCGCAGCGACTCGCCCGGATTGGTACCACCGCCTTACCTATTCCTGCCGCCGTAACGTCATGGTTCGGAGGGTAAGGTAGCCGGTAAACTTACTTTTGCTCGAGGCCTAACATCCCGACCTCAGGTTGGCAACGCACCATTACCACCTTTGGTGTCTCTAGGCGGCGTGAATTTCTTACCATCAGGAAATCCGTCTGCTTGTTTGCCTTCCTATATCATAAAAAAAATTAAAAAATATCAAAGGATATTTGCTAGTGTTCACTAGTCGGAATTTAAAAGATGTTTTTACGAAGTTCAATGTAACAGTGTGTAGACCTGGCGCTTTCCCTTAAATCTGGCCCTGGGTGTCATTTGATGATGATGATGATGCCATCTTCAATGTAATTTGACAAAACCCTAGATCAATTCGTCATCTTGCTAAAAATCGGGAGATGTGGAATATCGTAAATTGATTACTAAACAAAGATAAAATGTGTATTAAGCGTAATTGCGCTTGATGTGTTCGCATGTTTTACACTTACCTGCCATGTATCCCTATAGCTTTAACTTGCGGATTCGCTCGCGTGAAAGCATATTTTATGAATTGTAGTAAATATATCATTCTGATATATAAACTATATTCCTGCAAAGTTTTTTCTAAATCTGTAGTTTTAGTGTGAAACATCCATGCATTCTTACCAACTTTCGTATTATACTTATTGTTATAGTAGGTAGTATTTCTTTGATATATTTCTCTATACTTACTATGAGTATCATCATTAATAGTCTTTAAATAATTATTGTCAGCATAATGTTATCGCCTCTGTGGTCTAGCGGTCCGACGCCGGACTCGACTTTTTAAGGTCCCGAATTCGATTCCCGGGTCAGGCAACAAAAATAAAATGTGTTTTTCCGATTGTCTAAAAAAAATGTTGCTCGGGATTGGATATGTTGGTAGGTATGGTTGGCGATAAGCCACCTATCACATTGTGGACTTAGTTGGGTATGGGCGTGAAGATGAAAGAAATAAGCTATAATAAATGATTTATAGATCCAATTACTAACACTAGTGCTAAAATAACCCTGTGGTTTTCCCATCTTGTGCCACCATTATGAACTTGTCTTCCCCGAAGTGACGAATGCTTTAGACATACTCCGGTGGGGGAATGGGTCTGGATGACGCATCGATAGTACTGAGCAGACTTGCGTGATGTCCGTCGTCGGTGAGGGTCTTCGTAGTCCACTTCGTAGAGACCGAATTTTGTTCTGGAAATAGGATTAGATAAACCCTGCTACATAAAAAGCAATAGCATTAATAAGGATGGCGCACACTATGCAGGGCCGCGTCGGCGCAGATTTGTACTATGTCTGTTAATTGTGCAGTGCTATGCACCCCGACCCGCCACGCTGTCGCCCATCCGATTAAGCGTTATCTTTTAACGTACGAAAATTCACATTTAATATTTGTATTACATTTATTCCAGTTCTGACAGAAGAATATCTTGTAAACTTGATCCAAGACCCGAAGTTGACAGCGCAACATTTTTGGAAAAAGATAATCTTTAAAAAGAAGAAGAAAAACTTTAAAGAAAACAATTCTATGCAAAGTATATTTTTCAAGGAATATATTTCTAAAAGAAATCGCAAGCAACAACTACGATGATATCTTGTGTGCGTGATTACGTCACTAAACTCCTCCTAGATGACTGGATCGATTTCGATGTTTTTTTTTGTGTGTGATCACGGCGATTCCATAATGGTGTAGATTTGCAACTTAGTCCTCTGGAAAATGTTTTTATTTGATTTTTAATTGTAAGTAGTCGTCGATTTTGAAATGTTTTACATTAGATTTGACAGACTGCATTAATATCGAAGCTATGTTGTAGCTGTTGATGTCAATTAATACGAAGTTTGCTGGGTCTGCTAGTCTTACAAGTACCTATATATAAAAAATTATTACTACAATAAAAAACGTCGTGGTAGTTATGTATACGTTAACAACGGCTAAGCCGATTTGGCTGAAAATGGACATGGAGGTAGTTTAGAACCAGGAGACGGACGTAAAATAGTTTTTATCCCTTTCGACTGTAAGGAAACTAGGAAAAACAACATTTTAGTTTTTCCTATACAAACTGAACGGGATTACCTAAGTTCGCTGGAGCAGCTAGTTATTTATAAAATGCTAACTAACCTGTAACCGTCTAACCATTCAAAGTTATCAATAAGTGACCACACGGTATATCCTATAACATTGACGCCATCTTCTACTACTGCACGTCGAACCTGAAAAAATAAATTATCATAATCAGGCAAATTTCTAACCACGAAAAGAAAAACTCATTTAAGACATTTTATGAATAAACATGAACTAAAGTACTCTAAGTTCCAACTTTATCTTCTTTTTAAAATAATCAGTGTAATCTTTATTGCTCTACTTGTGTATATCGTTATTATTTTAACTATAAAATCAACTCAAGTTTCTTTTATTGCCGCTAAATAATTAAACTGCGAGTTCGTCTCGTGTGTATTAGGATAGTAGGGTAGCCAGTTTATTTATTTTATAAACAAAAATGATATTTAATATGCTTGCTTATATGTTAAAACTTACTTTTAATGGACTTTGAAAAAAGGAGGAGGTTATTCGTTCAGCTTCTAGTTTTTTTGTGTGTTAATCGATTTCAAAAGAAAAAGAGGTCGTCTAAAAAAAAATGGATCGACGGTATAATCAAGACAGCAGGAAAAGATTGGAGAAGAAAAGCAAGAAACAGAGAATAATGGAATAAGCTGGAGGAGGCCTATATCCTATCTGGGGTTCCAATAACATACCTAACTGTAAATATATATGTAACTTTTTAGGAGAAGAATGTTAAGATAGGTTGTTGGAAATATTAAAAGCTTATTATTATTATTATAATCGATTTCTTAGTTTTTCCTTAGCCGATTTTATGATCTTTTTAATTGAAAGAATATACTTTTGAGGTGGTCTCATTGCTATCAAGACGTAGTCATTAAAATCGTAGTCTATTGTTTGCAGTTTTAAAAAAAATACTGCCTCAAATTATGTAGTGATGTTGTTGTCATAATTTTGAAGTTATAATTAATAAATTCTCTAGATTTCACTTTATCCAGTTATTTATTTATAAGACCGTATTAAACATATCTATTTTATGTCATATTATTGCAAACAAACAAGCGACTTTCCTGATAATAAGTAAAGTGACGTAGATATAACACTTGTAACAGATGGCTTAACTAGTCTTGAGAAAAATATCCTCAACCCTTCTTCCACATTCAGACAAAAAAAACGTATTTACTTGTTCCAAGTAATAATTCATGTAATTAACCCTGTCGCTGTCGTCTAACTGGTAACCGGTCGTAGAGAATCCATTTTCAGTGATCAGGATCTCGATGCCACCGTACTGCTCCTTCAACCAGTTCAGTTGTCTTCTCAAACCCTTGGGATATACCTGAAGTCAAAAATGTTAGTGGTGGTGGTGGTGATGCTTACGACTAAATAGACTTCCTCCCAATCCAAACACAAACTCTCAAGACACTACATTACACCGTTGGCGCCGGTTTCAGCGACGAATATCTCTTGCGCCCGACGCATATACTACTCCATCAAGTACACCCAGTAACCAGACCGCAGCACCAAGTAGAGGCACGGTCTCCCGTGAGACAGCAATTGTTACTGGCGTTGTAGGAAAAAGTACAATCCATCTAAATAATGATGTCTCGGGCTGAGCATTCTGCTCGGCCCAAAAAGCCCGGTGAAGTTATAAGAACCGCGAGGTTAGCAACACATTAGTCACTTAAAAAAAAATGCTGCAGCTTCGCTCAGTTATTAAAATTATTAACTTTAAAATCCCTTCAGAATTAAAATATAATATGCTTATATTCATAGAAATTGGTTTAACTGATTTGATATGAAATGGAAACATTTAAAACATACACTTGACAAAATTATTAGTGATGCTTAGCGAGATCACAGAATAACAAATAGTACTATGGTAAAATATCCGAATCTAATTCGATCTTCATCGAGCTGATATTAAGATGAAACATTAATATGAACTATAGCAAGACATAGTACAGTATATTTTCTATACAAATATTCAAGCGACCGCACACGCAACTACAATATATATTTCTATGACGTCACCAACGAATATAATATTATCGCATATTAATACATATTACTAAATTTGTATTAACTTGGTAAAATATATATCATAGTATCGTCTCCGTGTGTGGTAGCTTACTATAATATATATTGTAGCGCGGCTTATTAATATACATTAAAGCTACGTGTGTAACGGGCTTAAATGTAATAAAAATAGGTAGTCTACAAATCCTAAACAGAATACTAATGGTGCCGCTTTTAAATTATTGAGGGTAGGGAAGTTTTTTGGCTCGTTAGTCCGAGTGAGATGAAAAAGAGGTTTGTCACAACTGCCGTCACCAATAGTATACAGTTGTAATGTGTGTGTTTTGGGGAAGATCAATATTTGGTGTTGTTTTTTAATCGTTAGGATTTATTAAGAATTATATTTTATAACCAGACATAAGGCCAGAAATTCCCCTAGTTCTTAAAAAGGCGAAATAATTAATTAAGTTTATCAGAATATATAAGTTTGATCATGTTGTAGTTTCTCTTCATAGTTATTTGATAAATCTGTTAGAAAATACCGGCAATATTGGAGATGATCCAAACGTTGCTTCTTCCGGCGGCTTCAGTACAGCATTTATCTCCCGAGATCCAGATATGAACCAATCACCTGGGTCCTCCCCAGGTCTAGCAGATCGCACTACATTGGTGGCGTAGTGGTTAAGCCCATAGAAATCTGCAGTTCCTTAAATTGCAAATTTTTAGTTATCTTTCTTTGTTGAAGTAAACTTTATTACTTTTTAACTAACTCCAAAAACTACTTAATTTGACTTTATATTTGTTTGTTTATTTCGCGATTACTCGGTCACTAACAAACCGATATTGATGGTTATTTTTTAGACATAGATAGTAAAAATATATGTGTTATTAATTAACTTAAAACTACTATTAGGACGTTACCTGTTAAAATGTATGTGGGACTTTTCGGAACCATTTGCTATCTTTCAAAAAAAAGATCAAATCGCGACGTCGTCGTCATGTTTTATGGAGTAAAACTGAAAAAAAACAACCGACTCCCCGGCAGTAAGAGACAATCCAGGCTATAGATACCATAGATGATATGAGTCTCATTTTATTCCAACATTAAACCCTCGTTGTTCCTCGTGTTTAGACAGTTACCGTTTAACTAATAAACGGTCCAAAGTAATAGCAGAGCTAGGTTAATATTATAGTCTGTATCATAGTGTCATAAAGTCTATAATACCAGTTTAAATCTAGAAGTACTTTAATCCATGTTTAATAATGTGATGTTTAGAACTTTCGCTTCAAATATTTAACAAATTCCAAAAAAAAGTTATTTGCTCGACTCCTGTATTTTTATTTAGTTTAATTGATTTCTTTATCATTTCTGAACTGATTTCAATTTTTTTTTGTATTTGAAATAGTGTGCTGCTGAGGTGGCTTCATTGCGAAAGTCTGGTTTTACTTTTAGTTATAAATTACTTAATTAATTACCTTATTAAAATCAAAGTCGGTTTTTTTTTGCAGTTTTATTTCTCTAAAATCATTATTTTTCCCGTACCTTTTACGTATTGCTTCTCGAATTTCGTAAAGGAAGGTAACCTGGACTCGTTGTATCCTTGTTTTAAACTGTATTTTAACATCGCTCTTTCGATTGAAGGCGGCCATCCGCCTTCCTTTGAGAATATTGGATGTGAATATCTACCACCCTGAAATTATACATCTTGTAAGTGTAGTAATATTATAAAATGTATGTACTATTTACTATCTACGTTACTGATATACTGAACGCGCATTAAGGGTGTATTTTTTTTATTTAGCTTTCTTTAGGGTTACTTTTCAATCTCGATTCCATGCAAATTAGAAATTGGAATCGGATATGTTATTTTAGGTATTCTTGAACACAATAGTAGCGGATTATCAACATTTAGTTTCATAAAAATAAACAAATCGGATTCAAATTCAAATATTCTTGTAACGCTTGATAAAGTAGTTGGTTGTTTATTTTTAATTAAATATTAATAATTTGTTTATTGCTGACTAAATGTGTTGTATCCAAGAATACCTTTTCTTATTTGCATTAAAAATAAACATATGATTAACAATAAAGGTGCAACATAAACTCGTAATCTGAGTTTTTTTGTGCTCCAGTGAGTCAAGAGAACCTAACATGACATATATTTGATTCCAACTTCCAATTTGCATCAAATCGACATTGAAAAGTACCCTACTGTCTATTTTATTTATCTTTATTATTTTTTTTCTTTTAAAATATTTTATCGATTTCGTTTACTTTTTCGAACTACATGTTAATAATCCGCTTGAATTTTGCTTTTTTTTCACGAGTGCCTACATCCGATTTCAACATTTAATTTTGGATTAAATCATGAGGGCCTGATAATAATTGTTTTATATCTTGTACCGATCAGCGGGGGCATAGAAATAAAAAAAACAATGCGTGATAGTGTTTGAAGAACGTCATTAGCAGTTGCAACAAAACCACACCTCAAAACCCTCTAAACGCTACATTGGTTTATTATTGCATTAAGTCTACTCACCGAATGCTGTCGACAAAGCTCTGCAATTTCGACATCATCAGGTGTAGCCGGTTCACACCACAGCACGTTGTTAGCCAGTGACACGCGACCTGGTAAATCATTTCACTGACAGGTTGAAAATACTCCAAACACATATCTTTTATCATAAGCATCATTGTTAAGACTGGGCTAAAAGTACTTAAGCAGAATATTACGTTTTACAGTTTCCCGAGATGGTAAGATAAGTAGTTAGGATGGTACGTTCCCTTCAGAAGTCCCTATAGACCGAGAGTATTGAATGCCAACTGTCACCATTCTTACAGATCTGAAAGTTTTCTTTCGTAGTAATAAATCTTTTAATCCTTTCGGAGACTCTTGACACCACCCTCGGATAACACCCGAGCGTTCAGTAGGGTTACTCTTGAATCTTCATATCATACAAATTGGAGATTGGATTCGTATATGTCATTTTAGATATTTTGAACACAGCAATCGCGGATTATTACCATTTAGTTACAAATAAATTTAACGAATCCGATAAAATAATTTATTGTGTACTATTAACTAAATATCAATAAACCTCTAGTATTGTGTTTGAGAGTACCTAAAATGACGTACTCGATTTTAATTTCCAACATTGTATGAATCGAGGTTCAAGAGTTACCCTACTGATCGTGGAATGTCAGCCTTGGTCTCCATGGATACCTACAATCATCTACATTCGCATTGTGTATCTGCTTTGAAAATTTTCATCTGTCATTCCACATCACCAAACCATTCCAAAACACCTAAAATCAATACTTTATTTCAATCCCACTCTTTTTCGAATATCACTGTAGCAATTCTGGGCTGAGAACTTTTCTGATAACATACCCAACTCTCGCTTTCATCTTAGGATCAACATCTTAGGATAAGCATATAATCATGCAAAGCGAGTTTAGCACCCTAACTCAATACATAATATAATTATAATGAAGGTAAGAATCACATTGTGAACGATGATGAATGAAGGACGTCAATACAGTTCACGGAACTTTACAACCTACCTACCGCAAGTTTCTGACAGGTCAATCAATGCAGCGTTTTGAAGTATAAAGTACCTATAAAATCACTCATACCATTTAATGTCAGCTAATATTTCTTTCGCTGTTTATGCTATAGCAATGTTTATAGCCAAAAAAGTAAAAGCAATGTCACCGTCATAAAATAATAATTGTCAGAGAGCTTCGAGAAACACGTTTCTCTGTTGATTGTCTAATAAACCGCGAATCAAAAGTGATTTCAGTGAAGAGATAAATCTTAAATCAAAATAGTTTAGTATTTCGGAAACTGGCTGCTAATCACGGTCATTGCGTTGATTAACGATTTACCATAATTTCGACATCGACAAATATAATGGATACAACATTAATTAAGCTTTTATGCAAAGGGTTAAATGGTTTCGGCTAGGTTCATGATCAGGGCATCGTCAACCAGACATATCATCCGGTTTTTTCAGGTCGTAGTCTTCTTCCTCCCAGGACGAGTCTGCACACATATATTTTGCAGTGTACTTTGTATAAATTTACTCTATAAATTGGTTTTCCGCGAGATTGCTTCTTTACAAGCAGTTGCCATGACTGAAAAACACATACATTTGAAGCTTACCTTTATATTTAGGTTTGTAGTGTTTTTCATATAATCTGTAAGCCTTTGCATGAGCCAGTATCACATGTTTGTTACACAAGTATGGTGCAAATTCTGGTTCTTTGATCTTTGGAGCGAAATTTCCAAAGTTGTAGTTGAAGTCGCAGATGACAATTGCCTCGTTGATGGTGATCCAGGTCTTAACACGATCAGTGTACAGAGAGTACAATATCCTGGCATATTCTCCAAACCACTTCACTATCAGAGGATTTGTCCAGCCACCTGTAACATCAATCTTGTCTTTATCCAGTTCAGTTGCCGTTCAAGATCGATAGCATTTCATCCTAGTTGACGGCAATTTGTTTTGCAGTTTCTTCTCCTGATCGGCTATTGTTATGATAGACAAGACTTAGGCCTTAATTATATGTATTTATTTACTTTATAGTTCCTGTTAGTCCGGTTCCTCTGTATACAATAGATCCTCTGCCTCCCTGACAGGCAGATCTTATGAGGTGAGCGTAGGTTAAATGTGTCAAAACCAACAACATCACTGGTGGTAGAGTACCGTGCAGCAACTTACATGGGGATCCACCGCCGTATTTACTCTGTTTCGGTTTGGGCTGCCGGTAGATATACATGATAGGCCTAGCACTGCCTTCACTAGATAGCGACACATCTATAACGTCTATGGCCTCTATATGCCGCGGTTGCTTATTGCTATCAGGGAAGCCGTGTGCTAGTTCGCTGTCTAATGTCATGGAAAAATAAATAAATATATCAATAAATATCTTCAAAGTTTCACAAAATATTTAACACAATGGTGGGAATGCTGCAGTTTACAAACTAAACTTATTTTCGATGCATGCTGTCTTTTTCAAATAAAACAAAAACAAAAGAGATGGAATATTTCAGACATCTCAGGTTAACCTATATATGCGAGATTGTTACCTAGACATTACAAATTATTATAAGGCGTTATATAATGCAGAAACGACTGCGTGTAGAATGGTACCGAAAAATTATAGAAAAGGTTAATGGAGAAGAGTGACTGTGTGAAACTGGGGTGTATTGTTTCGAACCCGAAAGAAAAATCTAGTCAACAGAATAGGTCTTTTCTTGTGAAGAGTTGCCAACAAAAGTTGAGAAGAGTCGGAGCACTGGCAAAAAGTGGTTGCGTCTTTTTTCGAGAAAACTTTTTTTTTATGTTATAGGAAGGCAAACAAGCAGATGGATTTCCTGATGGTAAGAAATTCACGTCGCCTAGAGACACCAAAGGTTGTAATGGTGCGTTGCCAACCTGAGGTCCGGATGTTAGGCCTCGAGCAAAAGTAAGTTTACCGGCTACTTTTCCCTCCGAATCTGAACACGTCATGACGTTATGGCGGCAGGAATAGGTAAGGCGGTGGTACTCTCTACCTCTACCACCTAGTCGGATGTTACGGTGTTAGTGATGATAAGCCTGTGCTCGCCTTTTACGAGCTGCCTGGCAAGGAAGGCAGATGGTCTATTCTACAAAGAAGCCCGGACCAACACGGGGAAAACTTGAACATTATGTAATAGCGTTGCTTGAAAATTGAAATAAAGTCAATGCAGGTTTGTATGTAAACCATTTCTTGCACAGTGTCTGAGAAAAAAATCGCAAAAACCGTCCTCGCAGTCATGACATCCTTCACCACGACAACGCGTCTGTACATCCCGCTAACAGAACGAATACGTTTTTTAAGGCTTCAGATACAGAACTGATGATGCATCCGCCACACAGTCAAGACGTCTCACGTTGTAACTTCTTTTTAATTCCAAGAATAAAAGATAAGCTCAGAGCGCAGAAGCGGCGGTAATTGCATTCTAAGCAGCCGTTGAAGATGTCCCCCTGAAGACTAGGCCCACTGCTTAACACAGTGGTTTCAATGAATAGAATAATGTGTAAAGAATGAGGTTACATACTTTAAAAAGCAATTAAAGAAAAATTAGGAACATCTTTCCGACTCTTATTTATCAGAATTCAGAATGCTATTTGCTAAAATACAATAACATCGGTCAAAAGTTTTGATATATAAACGGAAAAAACTGCACTCTCATAATATCCGTATTAATACGTAAATATTCTCTGTAGGTTAATAGCAATACGAGAATCATTGAAATTAGCACCATACGTACCAAGATCTTGGAGCGCAACAGGCAGCTCCCAGTGGTAGATGGTGATCACTGGTTCCACTCCTGCTGCCAGCAGACCATCAATCAAATCACTGTAGTACTTGACACCAGCTTCGTTAATATGGTTTGAAAACCCAGTAGGGAGAATACGCGGCCAGGATATGGAAAACCTGTATAAAGCAAATTATTAAATAATAAAAAGCGTTTAAAAATTTAAAAAGTTATATGACCGCTTTTTGAAATTTATTTGCTTGTTTGTCCGGTATTTCTCATCCGTGGTCATCTAGCGGTCTGGTGTTAGGCATGACTTCATGAAGTCGCGCGATCTCCGGTTCGAGTAACAAAAAAATGTGTTTTTTCAGTTTTCTTATAATAACAACGTTTGGATATGTGCCCGGTTATAAATGGGCTTGCATAGGTATTTACCTATTCAACCAACGTTTATCTTTATCCAACTAATTGAACTGGATCCGGTGGCAGAGCTGGTTTAGCGGCTATGTTAAGTTAGTCTGAAAAATCCTCTTAGGTATTTAGTCTGTGAAGATATTTTCTTTTATATCTAAACAAATCTGTATTTATCCAAATTCCGTATCTTTTTTTTGAACTTTCTAAATGAAATCTGAAAACTATTCCGTTGTTACTAGAAACAGTTAATTTTTTTATTGCTGTTAAAATACTAAACCGATTTTGAATTTTCATGAACTCCACTGAGGATAACAATGTCAATTCTGTATTTAGACACCATTATATATGCTCCGTCTCTTTTCTTAACTATCGTTGTGAGGAGATAGAAATATCCTAAAATTAGTTTAGACCTTACCTATAAAATCGAAGACCTATTTCAGAGGCAATTCTCACATCTTCCCGCCAGTGGTGGTAGGAGTCCGCAGCTACGTCTCCTGTGGCATTTCCTGGGATTTTGTTAGACTTGTCATGGGTAAATCTATCCCATATGCTTTCTCCTTTACCTTAAAGCACCATCACAATATTACTGGTAGTGGGTGTAGCAGTGGTGACGGCAAATTCTGCAACTTACTCAATCACCTACTCATAAACAAAAAAAAATCTGCGAAGAGGTAGGCAGAGGCACAAGCACGGCACCCACGACTAGCCGAAGATACTAAGTCCCACAATGTGATAGGTGGCAAGCCTATCGCCAACCGGGCACATATCCTATCCCAAGCAACATTTTTTTTATTAGAAAATTGGAAAAAACCCAATTTTCTTTTTTGTTGCCCGACCCGGGATTCGAACCCGGGACCTCATGCAGTTAAGTCCAACAACTAAACCTCTAGACCACAGAGGCGATCAACTACTCATATCAGCAAAATTATGTTAGTACCTATCTTTAATTGACAGTTTCGTATTGGGTTCTCAACCTTTTAAGGGCTGCTTACACCGAACACATCGCAAACCGTGCTTAGTAAAACTAAGTTCAATAACTATAGGTTATGATCCCGTTCATAAGATACTAAAACTATGTCAAATAATTAAATAATTATGAATTTCCAATAACCAAATTTCATTAAACGTTTTTTCTGATAAGCGCGATTAAATTCAACGTAAAATCGAGAAATAATAGAACACCCACCTTTGTAGAATAATATGTAAAACGATAGATTTGTTACAAAATACGCATATGTAACAACATATCCTACTACAATTAGTAGAGTGCAAATACTTTATTTCCGTGATAATAACACACTGAAGTGCACTCAGACGTGCATACAGCCATGTCAGATAATCATACAAACCTACACGTGCCGTGACTTATGGGGGTTAAAAAAATGCAAATTATTTAAATAATCATTTGAGTTCAGTGAAACTGCAAAAACAGATTCCATTTATTCATTACAACGTTACGAATCAATTATTCTTTCTTCGAAAGTAAGTTGATGATTCCGAGATGGTCCCACATAAATTTTATAACATAACACCAGCGGCTTCATAACCAATAGTGGTTTTAATGTTCCAGTGCTTGATTTTTTTATCGAAACGTCACAAAATACGTTTGTTTGGTTTACATGGTCAATGAATATGAAAATTATATATATTATATTATATAGCTTATAGTCAAATTGTATGCTTGTGTTGTGGATGTTTAACAATTTAAATACACAAATATGTACAAGTATAACTTGAACAAACAATTAAACCCGGAAATGCAGATATTAAAATTTTCTTTAAAAAGGGATTATTATTTTGGAATCATTAATTGGAACAGAAATTGTGTAACAAACATACATACAAAAATAAGATGCAGTCGACTTGAGAGTCCTTTTTGAAGTATTTTTATTGTTTTTATTAAAAATATTACTTTTGTGTAGTAAAAAATATTAAGTAAAACATAAATACCTTCAGCATTCCAGCCGCCTTCGATCTGATAAGAAGAAGTTGCAGCGCCGAACATAAAGTTTGGTGGAAACTTAGAAGCATCGGTGCACAGGGTCCCATGAAGAAAGACACTGTTAAATAAACGCTTCCTATAAATCTTACATAGCACAAAGATTAAAATTACTTTATATTTATCCTATACATAAGCATAAGAAGTAAGTTAAACAGTTTAACAGACCAGTAGTTCATAAGAAAACTGCAAGAGTTATAGGGCATCCGACAAAAGTTATTGACCGCACGATACATAAAATATTATGGTCGTCAGACAGCAAATGGTGACAATTCTACAACATACACTAGCTGAGCCACCAGACGTTGTCCTGTAATTTTTTCACATATTATGATTTTTCTCCTGACTGTAACCAACACAATACTAACTAAATATTAACAAAATTACTCCATCCGTTAAACACGCTTTAACGGATGGAGTAATTTTGTTGCATTAATGCATTAACCAAGGGAAACGGAGAATCACTTTTGTATTTTATACGTGACGTGTGCTACAATTTCCCCGTGAAATAAAAAAGACGTGTAGCTCTCGGAGACTGCCGCAGTAAAGCTGTTGCATAAGCAGGCATGAGTCACCCGATTGCAGGGTGAAGAGGGGGATTACACATGCGCAATAACGTCGATACAACCATTGCCAACTATTTTAGAATTAAGAAGTTAGTTTAGAATTAAACTCGTTTATTTGCCACGTAATCGCGTGTAGTCGTGTAGTCTGGACACAGCAACGGCGCGCGCCCTAATATCTCAACACGCGCGTCCGTCGCGCGTGTCCCGCCCTTTGTACGAACTGCACTGGCATCTGGACAGGGTTATGTAACTAATTTATTTAATGAACGCGCACAGTTATGTCTGCGTCAAAGTGGATAGGTACGCACGTTAACCACCTGTCAATTTTTTTAAACATATCTTGTCTTTTTAACCCCCGACAAAAAAATGATATAAACTTGACATGTCTGTGTGTTTGGCTGTCTATAGCATCATGACTCCTAAGCGAATGGACTAATTACAATGTAGATAATTTAACGCTGACGTGATCAAGACGGCTATGATCTAAATTACAGATAGGTTTTATCGGGAATATTAAAATTTACTTTCGTTGAAAGAAGATAGCAATATCTTAAATTTAATTCGAGTTTAAAACATAATTAACACCGGCGCCCCTTTCATTTATAGTGTAGCAAATAGTTTAATACATACCACGACACAAAAGACCATAAAAAGGAAGTTAAAACATATTTTTTCGTTACTTAAGCTACAAATTAAATAATTTGTAATTCAAGACTATTTTATCTACTATGATTCCTACTGTCTGTCTGTGGCTATTGGTAGTCCTTTGAAAACTTACATCAAATACCTTGTACACATATTATAGCTATTTTAATGTGGCGTGAGAGGTATTTAATTGCTCCTCATGTCAATCTCATATAATATATAATGTATCAATACATAAATTATTGTGAAAATATTTTAAAATAAGAAAAAAAGAAAAGCCCGCTGAGTTTCTTGCCGGATCTTCTCAGTGTGCTGCCGCGTTCCGATCCGGTGGTAGATTTATTATTATATAGACCCATCACAAGTGCCTCTTGTAGGTTTATGTGAAATAAAAATGATTTATTATTATTATATTATTATTTTGTTACTATTTTTATTTTGTGTAAACTTTGTGGATATTAAAATAAAATATATATATATAAATATTTATTTCCTTTTAAATCTTAAAATAAAATTTAACTTACAGTCTCTGAAACCGGCGTGTGTGTGTAAAAAGATAATTACATTGAGCACTCGATACCTTCTACCTTTTGTAAAGATAAGTAAGTATCATCATTTGATATGGTAAAACAGCGAAAAAACATATATATCGTGATCACAAAAGACAATCATATTAACGCTGTAGGCATTAATTTTAACATTATATTTTATTGAATCAGGCGTTAGCGTTAGCGTTTTTGCGGAAATCCATATTTTTTTTTCTTTTTTTACATCTATTAACATAATAGACACGTGAGTCGCTCTTTGTGCAAGTCCAGCGGCAGGCGATAAACAACTAGTACGGTCACTCAAATTCACTTTGCTCGGATTAGAACCACAACTTTCCTTGCTTCTGCTAACACAACGTCAATGCTCGCTATCGTCGTGTTTCGATAAGGAGTGTTAAATAATCAATAAAATTACAGAGCCTAAGAGCACAACTAAAAGTTTAAATCGAGCTATTAATATTTCTGTTGATTGATGTTTAAATGACGTGTTTCTTGCTTTATAGCGAATGAACACTCGGCTCGGCTCTTGGTGGTAAAAGATAACCGCGGCCGGTAGGTACCATAGATGTTATAGGTGCGTTGCTGTCTTGTGGCTTAGATGCTCAGGACCGGACAAGGACACTGTCATTATGTCGGTAAAAATCCCCGTGGACGTCTCTACCCGGACGGGTTTCAGCACTCTTCCACCGTTTTGCTCGCCTCTTACGATTTGCCTAGTAGGATGGATACTACTCGTTAGACACAGAGCAACGCAGGGAAAATACTAAATTTTCTTTTGGAAATTTGTTGGCTAGTTTGTTTAAAAAATGGTTTATTTAAGTCGCAATCAATGACTAGTACATATTACTTACCTACAGATGACCGCACGTAGAGACGACATAATTATTAATGATTAGGAAACACGAATTCACGTGTTAAAAGCTAGTTTTGTAAATGGTTTAAAATGTATCAGTTTCCACGGTAAATAGGTTTAATAAAGATAATAAAATAATGAACTCTCAAAACCGTGTAAACGTGTTAGTCCGGGCTCCTTTGTAGAATAGACCATCTGCCTTCCTGTGCCAGGCAGCTCGTAAAAGGCGAGCACAGTCTTGCCGTCACTAACACCGTGATATCTGACTGGGTGGTAGAGTTTCGCAGCGACTCACCCGGATTGGTACCACCGCCTTACCTATTCCTGTCGCTATAACGTCATGACGTGTTCCGGTTCTAAGGGTAAGGTAGCCGGTAAACTTACTTTTGCTCGAGGCCTAACATCCCAGCCTCTGGTTGGACACGCACCACTACCACCTTTGGTGTCTCTAGGCGGCATGAATTTCTTACCATCAGAAAATCCGTCGGCTTGTTTGCGTTCCTATTTAACATAAAAAATTAATAACCCTTAAAACGAATTTTTTATGTCATGTAGCTCCTAGGTAAGAACCACCTCAATCATGACGTCATCTTTCAAACAAAAAAACACAAACACCTTTTCCGTCAGAAATTCAATCTTCTAATGAAAACAACGTTGCCCGGAATATGAGCGTGTGGTTAGCGTTGGGTGGCAAAACCTAATATTTGGTTGTGCGACTTATGGAAGCACTCAGAAACGTAAATTAATGTTTAATGTATCGTTAAGTCAAAATGTTATGTCGAAAATATCGACTTAATGACCGATTAAAAGATAAGTAACGTCTCTGAATGCGGCCGTTAGTAGGAGCAGTAGAAGTAAATTGTAACTCTGACTACATTGTTTAGGGATAAGGGTGTGAAGATTCTTACTTGTTTACTTTCTTTGAATTTATAAAATGGTATTTATAGTGTCGGTTGAAGAAAAGACTTACTAGATTTGAAACACGCCTGTTAGTTTCTAAAAAAACTTTTAATATCAAATACATTTACGCTACACCCAGAGACGCCAATTATCTTTTCATCATTCATTAAGTCAACATTTTCGATACAATTTTGTAACTTAATGATAGATTAATATGTTAATAACGGTTTCTGAGTATGTTCGTTAATGTTTTTTATTACAACGGTGATAAGAATTTTGGTTGTAGAAAAACTGAGTAATTAACTTCAAAGTGACCGACATACTACAAATACACAGCTAAAATTACTACCACATTCGTAGCAGTAATAATGAATAGTATTGTTTGAGGATGGCTCCGGTATTTTGAAGTTATTCTTGAGTTGTCACCTCTGTGATCTAGTGGTCCGGGTGTTGGACTTTTGACTACATGAGGTCACGGGTTCGAATCCCGGGTCGGCCAACAAAAAAAATTGGATTTTTCCAATTTTCTGATAACAAAATAAAATGTTGGTCGGGATTGGAAATGTGCCTGGTTGGCGATAGGCTTGCCACCTATCACATTGTGGGACTTAGTGTCTTCGGCTAGTCGTGGGTGCCTTGGTTGTACCTCTGCCTACCTCTTCGGGGATATGGGCGTGAAGATACTTTACTTTACTTCTTTCTTGAGATAAGGTGCTCTAGTTTCCAAATCACTGATATAAGTACTTTAATTGTTTTTTTAAATGAAATGAAACTAAAGATGGAATGAAACTTATTCATACGCGAAATGGTGTATTAAGAAATTTGTTGCAAATATATTTAAAAGCATATCAATATATTCTATCACATCGTGGTGTGAAAATATTTTCCAGTTTAAATGAATTAATTAGCTTTAATATAAAACATAACATTTTTATTTTTAAACAAAGTACCTCCTTATTTTTTTTATTTTTTACAATCTTCGTTATTTACTACAAGGAATATTTAAAGAGAGATTATTTTAATCCTATCTACCTTCCATAACAATCATTTTCAATCCTAGCCCGCCTTGAAAAGAAAGGGCAAAACAAACCCATCGCTAAGCTGAAATTCAAAAACTTCAGTAATCTTAATATACATAAATTACGTGTCACGTTGTTTGTCCGCTATGGATTCCTAAACTACTTAACCGATTTCAATCAAATTTGCACACCGTGTGCAGTTTGATCCAACTTGTAAGATAGGATAGCTTACATCTCAATTTATGATCTAAAAATTCACCATCCAAGCGAAGCCGGAACAGGCAGCTAGTTAGGTATAATTGGTTAAGGTCCCATACTCAGACAGCCAGAACAGCCAATCACCGCACTCCTCCGTTCCATGATTACTATGAAATATTGCGCTCTAAAGTAAACGTCTTAAGCGAGAAATCACTATTGAAATTTGAAAAAAAGTATAAAAACTGAAACACTTAACTTTTAGGAATAGTACTTATCTACGTTTAATATGTTAAATCTGGTGTCGATATTTTCATATTTGAAGTACACAGTTGGGTTTTGCTTTCAAAAAAGGGTTAACTTTTTGATTTTTTCTATCGAGCAAAGTGAAATGAATCGTGTTTTGGAAACGCTAGTCTTATAAATAATATTTATGTTAATCTTGTGTGTTTTTGTCAACAATATCCACGATTCCTTTGTATGAAAAAAACAGTAAGCTGCTGACCTATTTTAGCGTATATGGCCCCTTAATGATTATTATAAATATATTTTTATTGCTTATGCTTATAAGCAAAGTAACCTTTGTCACTATAATAATATATGTTTTCTGTAATAGCAATTCAAATACCTTCTTTCGTAACCTTTTTAATGGAAAGGATTTATATGAGATTTGGTTTTTGGTTTGGCACTTTTTCTAAAATGTGCAATGACGATGACAAATGACGATATATTTTTTACAAATAGATATACAGCCAATCTAAGCAATGTAAAGGTATGATTTTGCCTTATTACTTAAAATGTTTTTTTGCATGAATGCAAGTAATTAATGGCATCTTGCCCTTCAGATGCCCTTCAGAAAAACCTCTTGTGTGGTCCATGTGAACAAAGTATTTTGAGATATTTTACTCAATTAACCAAATAAATAAAACACACTACTTTTGCGGAATTAGCAGAATAAACGCTTATTTTACATCTGTTAAAGTATTTTAACTTAGTAATACAAATTAAGTTATTTATAGGAATTTGTCGTTTTGTTCCGGCTTCTTAAAATAAACCAAATGCCTACTAACAGCTCTTAAGAAGCCAGCAGAATCTTTAAATAAATGGTAGGAATTTGGAGTGTTTGCCGTTCGCATTAACTTATCTTTACGAGGCTTATATCCCCAATCTAGGGAACACACCATTAACATTTATGGTGTCATTGTGTATTTATTTCTTAGTCTTAGGAAATTTGTCTGTTTGCCTTCACATTTTTTTCACACAGCACTTGCCATTGTACGAGTTTCCGTGGTGATGAGACTGGTAGTGCGTGACATTTGATTTTACCTTCTTAACACGCTTCCATTTTTACTCCAAAAAATAAGGTTCTCAATTCGCCTGTATGTTTTTTTTGTTTATTACGTGATTGAGGCATAGTAGTTGGCGAAGAGGTTTTTATGGCTGTTTTTAGTGTACCGTCATCACCAAATTATTCAAATATGCTAGGTGGGAAGTCATTTTTCGTTACGCTGTCATTTACACTGTGTATATTATTTAAATATTGTGTCCAATTTTACAGTTTTTTTAATGGTTATTTTTTAAGTTTTTCAAGTTTAGGTATGTTTCATATTCGAACCCTAATTCCGCATCTGCCTAATGATCCTTTAGCTTTGCCTGACAGTCGCTGTCTTTTTAAGGGCTCGATTAGGAATGTCATCACACTGGTTTTGTTGGTTCCTAATTCTTTGTGAGTGAAATTTTATTGAATCAGTCATTACTTTGCGTTGGAATAAGCCTTTATTATGCTAATTCCGCGTAAGCGGTGTAACTATTGTGGCGAGAAGTCCTCCAAATGACACAGAATGTGATTAGCCTAACTAACGTTCCCACCGCCCACCTCCGCGACAAGATCACGAATAAAGGAAGATCTCGGGAAACAATATAAATTGTCACGTCCTTTGCATGTGACAACCCCACCTACGTAAGTTTTAAAAAAAAATGATACGGTATACTTCAATGACCCCTAAAGCCCCCTGGTAGCTTATGGTAGTTGGGGTTAAACCTAATTATATTTTAATTTTTTTTATTTTATTAGCTACATGTAACCTAGTGGAGATGGCTTAGTTACCACCCACCACTATGTTAGCAGAAAATAAACAAACAAACAATTAAATTTAACTAAAATTTGGCTGTTAGTAGGGAGAATCCTGATAATAAAGAAGTTTAAAATTAAAGTCTAAACGAAACATCACTACATTTAAATAGACAAAAGTCTCAATAAATGCCTGTGCACTTTCACACTGTTTCTAAAAAAAATAAGGGCGTGGGATACGGTGGTCTCGAAAGCTTTTCATGGACGGAGCACGAAGGGCTGCTGATGTAGACCTCGGCGGTTGGGGTTGTGGGACCCTGTG